>VZTU01033779.1:278-50399 GCA_013400835.1 Zapornia atra
CTTTCTTATAGGCACCTTTCAGGTACTGAAAAGCCACTATAAGGTGCCCCTGGAGCCTTCTCTTCTCCAAGCTGAACAAGCCCAACTCTCTCATCCCATATAAATATCAGAAACACATTTATAGTTTTTTATGTGATCTCAGGTCTAGGTTCTGAAAAAAAAAAAGGAAAAGTCAGGAAACAAATAAAAAATGCTGCTTAAATTCTCAAAAACAAGAAAACAAAACAAAGGCATCCAAACAGTGTTCTTCTCCCACCCACCCTAAATGCTGCCTTGTAGTCTGTGGGGGACCTGTTTCAGGAATTGTGAACATCTGGCATCAGCAATAATATGAAGTCTCTGGTGAATGCCTCAGCTTCCCTCCTGCTCCAGTATAGTGATAAATTTCCTGTTCAGAAATAGAGAAGGCTGTATTACCAGAGAAGGGGAGTTGCTGATACTGAATAGGCATCTGAGGCTGTAATGATGAAGAAAGAATGAGAAAACTGTACTGCTCATTCAAGAGAATAAAATAAACGAATGAGAAAGAGAAATAATTAGTATTGGAGGAAATATCCCTGCTCCTGGGACTTTTTGTAGAGAGAATTCATACTGGCATCGAAAAATAACGTGTTATCCAGAAAACTTGAACACCTGTACCAATTCCCAATGTTGTTCATAATCAATATGGAGAATTAAAAATAATTATTAATTGTTGAATGTTTTTACTATGCCCTGGTCAGTTGCGATTTTACCCAATGGATGCTGCATGGCCTCAGTACGCATTCAGAGAGGCAAGTGAATTGGGGGGAGGAAGTACAGAAATAGTTACTGAAGTTATGTGGTCATGTTTGGGCTTGCACATGTGCAAAAACAGACTCAAGGAACTGATGGAGAGATTTCAGAGAGACACTAATTCCTATCAACATATATATTGTATGGGTTTTTTTGGGCTGACTTTTACGAGCAAAGAATATTAACAAAAAGCACTGGCTAAAAAAGGCTGAAGTAAGATATCTTGACTTCCTTGGCAAGGTGCTGGTAATGCCAAGACAGTAGTTAAAAAGACAATCAAAACACACTTATAATATGACTGCTGATAGTCCCTCTGGACAGATAACTTTAACAGATAGCTACCCACTTAGAGGCAGGATAACAGCGTTGGCACGAGGCCATTGGAGGGCACTTAACAGTATCAGTTTGCTAAGAGAGTTCTCAGTTGGTACGCTGATACCAAGACGCTGCTTATTTCATTTCCCAAGGATACATTTGGCCAACCTAAATCAACTGCAATCTGATCTATTCTTTTCTGGTGACTGCACAAGCCATAAATAAATTTTATTGTTGTAAAAGTCAATCTCCTTAACAAATCTCATCTAAGCAATCTCTTGCAAAGTAATATCCCTCCAGTTCATCCTTTTTTTTTTTAATTTCCCACTTAATAAAACATGAGGTTGTCCTGGAAGCTCAGAAATCTAGCAGAAATTAATTATATCCTCAAAACTTTTGGGTAATTTTCACCTTTTCTTTCCTTATGGCTTATTGAACCGATTTACAAACTTGTCCAATTCCACCACACTGCAAAAGGTGTTGATGGTGACACAGATTTACGGTATTTTGGCATTAGCTATACCAGGTACTTCTCCTGATGGATAAACTTAATTTAGGTAAGATGTCTATTGGAACTCTTTTTTCCCCCCCCCCCATATAAATGAAAAGACCCTGAGTTACACTGGCTAAAACAATGCATAACAGTCAGGCTTTGAGGATGAGTATGGAATTGAGTTGCACTTTATACGTGCTAAAGGTAGGTGCCCTGTCAAAGGTAAAATCAGTACCTAGCAACTATTTGTTAATTGTACAAAGGTATTAGGCCTTTCTCTGTGTTTTGCTACTTAAACAAGGAGAAGAAATGGAGAGAAGTTTGAAGAGGGAGAGATGGCACATGTACTATGTCCCAAACGAGGATACCTTGCTTAAGGTACACAAATAAGCTAGACATTCAGGAACTATTTAAACTGAACACACTGTGTGCAGATAAGAGTTTTTGAAAAGCAGAAAGAAGTAGCATATGAGAACTGCACACTCCCAGGCCACACCGTCCCCCCTAAAAACTGACAAAAAGCATAAACAGAATTAGTACATGTCATGCTCATTTTTCCTGTAGATCAATGGGCAGAGGCCAATTTTATGGGGTTCAATAAGGCCAAGTGCCGGGTCCTACTCTTTGATCACGATAACCCCGGGCAACACTACACGTTTGGGGCAGAGTGGCTGGAGAGTTCCCTGGAGGAGAAGGACCTGGGGGTGTTAGTTGACAGCCAGCTGAACATGAGCCAGCGGTGTGCCCAGGTAGCCAAAGGTAGCCAACAGCATCCTGGCCTGTATCTGGAATAGTGTAACCAGCAGAAGTAGGGAAATGATAGTTCCATTGAGATTTAGGTGAGATATCAGGAAGAATTTCTTTACTGAAAGGGTTGTCAAACATTAGAATAGGCTACTCTGGGAGGTGGTGGAGTCACCACCCCTGGAGGTGTATAGAAGTCTTTAAGGACAGGATCTAGAGGTGGACTGGCCAGGGTTAAGCTATGGTTGGACTTGATCTAAAGGGTCTCATCCAACATTGGCAATGCTATGATAAAGAGGTGTGATAGCCCTATATGAAACCTGCAGAAAAGCACCCAGCATGTTGTGCTCAGGACATTTATAGCACACAGTTGCATTGTACAGCCCAGTCCTGCACACCAATTCAGTGATACATAATAATACTATTATTATAATACCAAGGCTATTGAGTTTTGATTCCGGCTTTTCGAGGCTTCAACACCCCAGCCCATACAAGGCAGTCAGACAGCCCTTCACAGCCTAAGGACAGGCTTCTGCTGCCACTGTTTCCCTTTCATTTCAACAGCTGGGTGGGAGCTTCATCAACAATAACAGGTTTTAAGAGGATTTGCATTCTTAACTCTTTCTGTGGGTAGTATTTTCCTGGTCCTGGAGGTCTAGGGGGAAAATGAAGTATGTTCGTAGAATTAAAACTTTGTTAAACCTACCAGTGTGCTGGAAGAAGGAGACAATGCAACCATTCCTGGTAATCATTCCAGTGATGTGGCCTAAAGAGTGTAAAATTCATTTTTTGGGTACCATTATGCATTTGAGCTGTTATGATTCTTGAAATTATTTTTTCCCCCTTATGTAACCAGCTGCTGCTCTTTAAAGGAGCATGTCCTTTACAGGAACAGAAAAATATTTGCTATTTTCTACTTGTGTCCTGATGGCCCTGCTGACTCTCCTTGGAATTGCATTGGGTTTGGCTTGTGCAGTGCAAAAGCTGTTAAAATTAGTTGGGACCCTAAAATAATAGCCTGATTCAAAGGAGGTTAAGCTGAAAGCACCGTAGAAGGTGGTGTACAAAAGCATAGGGACGTAACAACATGGGGTGTTGTTTCCATGGGTATCACAGCAGGATCGAGACAGATATGAGGGGTCTACACCTGTGAACTTCTTTCAGGAGCGTGTTTACTTTCAGTATGATCAGTTTTTGAGCATGCATGACTGAGCAACTTACAGAAGGCAGACATCTTGCACTTTTCTACGTGCTAGTATGGACCTTTAGCAGATTTTGTTGATGTTAGAATTAGAAATATTCTGTCACGGAAAATACAGGCAAACAGCACTATTTAACTCAAGAAAATTGACCCGTTTAATGTATATGTCTCATTTTCAAAGGAATAAAACAAAGCAGATTCACAGAAGCCACATTAAAAGTTTGGAAGACTTTTCACTTCGGATATTGATGTCTGATCTGTTAGGGCTTTCCTGTTCTACTTGATTTGAGAATTAATAGAACAATGTTTAATAGAGGAATTAGAAAGAAAAAGAATGGATAGGAACAATTTTAAAAGAGATTTTTATCAAGATTTTTGGCCTGAGACTGCTTTAGAACATTTTATATATATACCTTTAGAGAAGTTTTCTCTACTTTTTTCTATCTCTAGGCTGCCCTTTTATAACAAAAAAGACAGAAATAAAGAGCACTAAGATGGCATTGAAAATCTGATTTTTGTATTTCCAGCATCCCTTTAAATCTCTAACCCATTGAGAAGATACCAGTGGTGTCACTGGTGGGATTAATATATATGCTTACTATTGAGACAATACTTACTTTTGGTCGAGAAAAATGAGCCATTAAAATTTTAATTATTCGAAAAGCTTGTTTTAAAAGAGACAGTAACAGCATCTAATAAACCCACACAATTTTCCTTCCATAAAATTATTCACTTTCTATCTTCAAAGGTACAGCTACCATTAAAAAAAATGTATTTCTTTTTCTTAAGCTCAAGGAGTAAATGCCCTGTGATAAAGTTAGGACAGGAGATGGAGCTTCAGCTCTTGCAGCTGGGTTACAGGGACAGACTGCTGCTTCTGGGGTCACTATCATTTCCCACAGTGGATCTCTAGGTGGGCATGACAATCACAGCTTGCCAGGTGGCAGCCTTGCTGTGCCAGTAACAGGTTTCTGACAAAGAAATACGTTTTGCTGGGTTTAGTTTTGGTGGGGTTTTCATTGTGTGTTTGCTGAGTGAGTGTATGACTTCAGAATTGGAATCATAAGTCTCAGAAACACAGAAAAATTAATACATAGTAGAGACAACAGTTACTCTGTTTATTATAAGTTTTTTACTGGTTCACATGACAGTTACCATTTAGGAGCTATGAAAACTTCACAGAGAATATTTTTTTAAAGAGGCTTTAATATTTATAGTTATGTTTTTACCTTCCTTTCTTGTTCTTTCAGCTGTACGTAGTGATGCATAAAAGGCCTATCTTCAGATCAAAAGGAAAATTATTTGATACTCTTCCTTTCCCCAAACTGCCTTGTTTTTCAGAACAGATTTATTCCTTTAAAAATTGTAGGAGAGTACTCATTCCTTAATGAATTAAGAATTCATGAGACACTGTCTTTGCTTCCCTTTTGTGGAGTTGTCTGTGCTGCTGCTGTTGCTATTTTGTGTTGATGCTTGGTAATTTAACCTCTAACTTGTGTGAAACACTGTCAACGTTGGTTTGTTTTGTTTGGTTTTTTTTTTTTTTCCTGAGGTTTATACACTGTAGTTCCACTTGGAAGGGAAAGAAAGATGTGCAGTTTCTTCATTCATGAAACATGCTTCTGTATGCTTACTTATTATATTTTCATTATGTTTGAACTATACTATCATTAATATCATCACCATGATGCTGCAGTATTTTCATAATTACAGCACGGGGTGCTTGAATACTGTAGAATATGATTTTTGAGGGAAAACACACAAATTTTTTCCTACTACAAAAGGGCCAGAAAACATAAATTTTTACATTATTTACTGCTTCTCCAGGCTGTTTTCTTCAAATGCAATACTCCAGCATGCATACATGCTCTTCAGTGCACACAGTATGAGTAAATGCTAAGAAAAGTATCTGAAGTCATGGTATGTAGGGTTTACACGCTCTTTTAAGCAGAGAAATGGTTAATGCAGGCACTGGGAAGACAGCAGATGGGATGATGAAATGCAGCTGCAAGGGATAAGCGCACTCAGGAGAAGGCTGCAGCAGAGGGGAAGTGCCTAAGGAAGTAGGGAGAGCACTTAGAAGAACGCTGCTAGAAGGGCATGCTGTGAAGCTCAAGGTGACATGAGCCTCTGAAAGAATGAAATAGGAAAACAGCTCCCATGTGAAGGGGAAAAAGTTAAAGATACATTTTTGGGAATGGGTTTGAGGATGAGTAAAAAAGAACCTTTTCTTCTAGCAAGGCTGCACCTGATAAGGCTGAATCCTGGCACCTCAGCCTGTTTGTAGGGCATGAGTGGGGTTCAGCTCCCCAAGCTTCAGAAGTCTTCTAACGTGGTAGCAGTTTGTGTTTGAGCTGGTTGGTGTTGGCCCTTTTGCTGTCAATGGAAAGAAACAGATGCTTTCAGGGCATGATTCATCTGACCTATTTTGGACTCCCGCCTTAGGAGGAGATGAATCATGCCCTAGAACTGCTTCTTTCTCTCCATTGACTACAAAGAGAGCCTAGGGCAACTAGCTCACATTTAAATACCTATATAATAGATATCCTTGCTTGGCCAGATATAAATGGTCCCAAAGAATACTATGTAAGTGCTGAAGTTAATGTTTGAATGTCATCGTTGTGACAGCTGTAGGGCATGAGCACTATAGCAGTTTCTCTGTATTTACTTTTTACTCTGCTGCTTTGTTTCTATATGGTCAGTGAGAGGTGGTGGCCTAAGCAGAGCTACCTCATACCACTGGATGCGTGCTGAGGTCTGGAGGCTGCTGCAGAAGCCTATGGCTCTCCCAACCATCCCAATGCCCTGTTGGTTCTCAGGAATTGCTTCCATCTAAATTTTAAGGGAAAAAATAATCATGAAAGACAGAGGGGAAAAAACCCACCCCAGATACTTCCTAAGGAAGAAATTTGGCAAACTTACCAAGCTACTTTATGTGCTAAAGTATCTCACAGTCCACTTGTAAAGGAGCTCTGTAGCGCTTCAATAATTAGAAAGATTTCTGACACTTTGCTGTGGGAGGGAGAGGGTTATCTTCAGACACTTGTCCCATGGAAATATGCTCCGTCCTCTCTGAATTGTGAGTGTCCCTGTGAGCCTCCTTATTTCATATAAACTCAAGGGGAACCTGACAGTTTTCACTGAGTATTTGTGGACACGTCAAACATGACGTCACTGAGTCATAGTTTTCCGGCTGTGAAATCAGGATTGCTGTTATGGCCCTCACCTGCAAAGCAGATGAATTGTCCCTGGGGCCTTTGGTTGGCTCATGAGGAAACTAATGATTGTTCTTTCAGACTCGGTTTTGAATCATTTGTAGCAAATAAGATATTGGACTAAGCCTCGAACAATAATTAAATGCTGAATAGTTGCTCATCAAATGAGCACTGTCAAGCTGATGTACTTAATAAGACCTAAGAACTGTGCAAGAAAGGTTTCAAAGAAATGGGAACTGTTAGTTCTGGCATTTCCTATAGGCTGAATAAGAGTAAATGACTTCTGCAACCAAAATATCATTCCTTAAATTAACAATTTATGTGCAACATCACAGTATTTTTAAAAATAGGGTTTTTAAGTTTCACTGTCATTAAAAACATATATATAGTCTTTAGAAATACAGGTTTGAGTCTGGTATTATAATGTTTATAATATTTGTAGAAAGAACCAAAATGTCTTTTCTCATTCCTGAGCACAAGCTTAAAATCGCTGCAATTTCTCTATAAGCTCAGCACAAGCCAAGTTTGGCATATCTCCTTTTTTTCTACAGTAGGAGGTTGGATATGTGTCAACACAACGGAGTTGGCTAAGGAAGTGAACAAATTTAGGTCGGAATACAGATCTATATTCTATATTTATTCTTTGCATTTACAGTAAGCTGCTATCATCAGTGACTTTTTAAAGATGGCAATATTTGAATTAAAAAGAATGGAATTATAATTATTTTATAATTTAGATTTTTTTCCTGCATACTTTTTGTATTAATTTTCCAATTATTTCATACTCAAAGCACAGAAAAGGTATTTTTTCAAAGTCTCCATTTTCCACTAAACCTCCTCTTTAACAAACCAAAGCACAAAGAAGTAAGTGCCTTCATGATTAGAATGGGTTTTTGGCTTCCAGTCGGTGTTTTGAATAAATGCAGATACTGTGCTTTTCTTACACCGGCAGTTCAAGTGACTCAAACAGAACTGAGTCTTTGTTTAATGACTGGTACACAGGCATGTTTGCAGAATTGGACCCAAGAAGTGAATTCACATCAAGTACTGTTTTTGTCAACTAACTATACATTCACCTGGAATTTAGAAGAAACTTTGTCTTAATGGCAGGTTTAGATTATTGTCTTATGTATATCAATTTGTCTATATTTTATTCTGTCTTGGTACTGGAAGTTAGACTAAATTATCTTTAATGGTCCTTCTAGTCCTATGCTTTTGTGATACAGATAAGGGGAGAAGAGCATTGAAGTGACAGAAACAATGTCTGTTCTCTTGTTACCCTCATACGGACAGTGAAACTCTCCTATAGCTAAACAAGAACACTACAAGGTCTTATTGCAGTAACAGGATTAGGGAAAAAACATGTTTGGGAGAAAATTTCAGGGTGATCCAAAACTGCATTTATTGCGTATTGTATCTGCTATATATACCATGGTTTCTTCCATTCCAAAATTCAGTAAAAGGGCTGGAGGCTTGGATTTTACAAATTACAGAATTGTCAGAGTTGGAAGGGGCCTCTGGAGATCATGTAGTCCAATCCCGCTGCCAAGCAGGTTCACCTAGGGCATGTCACAAAGGAACGCATCCAGGTGGGTTTTGAAAGTCTCCAGAGAAGGAGACTCCCCAAAATCTCTCTGGGCAGCCTGTAGTACCCTCACAGTACAGAAATTTTTCCTCATGTTGAGGTGGAACTTCCTGTGTTCCAATTTAGGTCCATTGCCCCATGTCCTGCCATTTGGCATCAGTGAAAAGAGACTGGCCCCATCTTCTTGACACCCATCCTTTAGGATAAGCAATGTTTAACTGACATTATCTAATTATTACAAATAAAGTATGAAATCTCACAAATCACAGGTTTTGTGTGACTACAGAAGTCAGGTAAAACAGGTGAGTTTATTTGATGAAAGGGTTAGTGAAAAGAGCTCTCCCATCCAGCCGAAACCTAGTGGTTTACCCAGGCTGCCTAGACCTCCAGTTAAAATTGTCTTAGTTTAGTTCACTTCCTTTACCTTTTGTATGAATATAAGGCAAAAACAAGGACTACTGCTAATAAAGCTGACATTGCTTTTTTACAGTGTTAAAAAATGTATTATTTGAGACAGAGTTTTAAAAGCAGAGCATGAAAGATCTGTAGGGTAAGTCTCTGTAAAGCAAAGACCATCAATTTATTCTTTGTTGATAGATGTTTCTGATTTAGTGTAGCTGTGTGTATTGTATTTGTGCATTTTTGACTATTATTAAATACAGCCAAGAATAAGGCACATAATACTTTTTCTGAACTCTGACTAAATTAAAGAAATTCCTGAGGCAAACTAATTTATTACTTTCATCACATTAGGATGTGTTTTGAATATGTGAAATAAATGTGTAAAGTGCCTATTTCCCTTGCTTTTGTTTGAACACAGTGTTGTAATTCAGTATCATCCTCATTTCTGTGAACTATTCCTCCATTAAGTTAAGAAACTTGTGGATGATGAGTAAGCATCATATTTGGAATCTTTTGTATTTGGTCATATTTACATGTATATATATATATATATATATATATATTTTGCAGGTTTTGATCACCATTAAAACTTCTTTAATTTTCAAAATCAAATTTATATTTCACTTCGCTATGATTTTTCAGTACTGTAACAAAAAAGGGTCTTCATCTTTGGTATGTAGTGTGCTTAGTCCACATAGATGGATTCTTTTTGCTGTTGCTGATGAACTTTGTTTACAGAATGAAGCAGTGGCCTAAGTCAGTCCTGTACTTGATAAACAATTCTGACATGCACTCTAAAACCTCACTCAAGAAATATATTCTATGCATTTTTCAATAATAAAAACAGAACCAGGATGAATTTCACCAAGCTGAGGGACTAGAAAAACTCCAAGGAAAGAAAACAAACAAACAAACAAAAAAGTAATACCGAAAATTTCTGAGGATTTGGAGATAAGTCCTAGCAACTTGTATTCTGGGAAGTGCATGGGCCTGTCTGCTGAAGCCTTGTATAAACTGTGGCACTTTTTAGAGTGGCATTTATTTTCACAAAGAACAAGCAAAACAGGTTAAGTCAGTCACTGTCCACCTGGGTGTTCACCTGAAGAAGTCCAATCACAGCTGATTTTTGAGTTGTTTTGCTGTCAATAAAATACAAGGGCATATTTGTATCTCTATATGGTAAAAAAAACCCCACAGTCCAGGCAGAGAAATATGTACTTTTGGGTACTTACAGAGGTGCTCAAGAACAACCATGTTGTGAGTTTAGTGAATAGGAAGGCAACTCCATGCTTAACTCCTACACGAAGCCAGCAGCTTTGTCCATACACTCATTCTTGTGACCCAGGAGCCCTGGGGGAAAAACCTGTGAAAAGAAGTACCAGTCATTATGCAGATTTCAGCCACTGCTCTGACTTGGCAATGACAAGTGGTTGGTCCTCTTCCTTGATGTAAATGGCCAAACTGAGAGCTCATTTAAAAAAAAAAAAAAGTATTGGTAACTTCAGTAAAAGGAAGCATAAGTTTTAATTACCTTTTTGCAGTGCACTGGGACAGCTCCATTCTTTTTCTGTTTTTATTTTTCTTCAACATGGTTGTTCTTGAGTACCTCTGTAAGTACCCAGAAGTACACATCTCTAAAGTACTTCATTTCCAGTTGGCTGGAAGTGTTTCCCTGTTTGGTTATGGGAGCGATCGCTATCATCGCTGTATTGCAACGGTGCTAATAGCTTTATAGGTATAAATGTCAAAATGCTATTAGTGCTGAGAAATATTGTTTTGGCAACTGGATCTTGTGTGGAATAACCTAATTTTTAATAACATAATTTGCCTAATGTTACGTATTCATAAAATTAACAGTTGTTGAAATTTCCCATGCATTTTCTTTTTTGAATGGAAATAGTTTTGCCTGTCAGGTGACATGTTATGAAAGAACATTAGTTAAATTAAAAATGTACCTAGTCTGAGGGTGTTCATGACAATTAATGGACTTTTTTCAGTTTGCTTACAAGTATTTGCCTGGTAATAGGATTACAGGCATATTAAGATGAGCGTATGTGGAGGGGGAAATTGTGTGCTTAAAAAATAAAGCCATTTTCAGTGGCACATCTTTTGAGTCACGAATTTGTCACACAGAATGGTAACCAAGGTAAGCATCTCACCTGCCATTTGTTGCTGCAGACTGACAAAACATTTTGCTGTAGCAAGGGGGAAGTCAGACCAGCACTGTCCTGCAAGAGGTGCTGCATGTCCTCGATGGATGGCTGGTAAATGCTGGTAGCTGTACATGTGGAGATGGAAACACCAAGCATCTCTCCCAGGAGAAATCAGCTTCCCTCCTTCCTGCCTTGTCTTTATGCCACAATATTTTCTTACAGTTCTTCTGCAATAACCTACATTTACTGAAAGTTTTGTTATGTGTTTATGGTCTTGTGCAATTTAACAACTCCTCCAGATAGCAGAGTAACGTTCCACAATACAAGCATAGTATTTCCAAAAATTGTCAGGGTCTCAGGAGACTTCATTCGTACTTACAAAATGTCTTAGATGTTCCCATGAGAGGTATTTTATATTGTGGTAGCAGTTGTGGAACAGGCCCTCCTTCGCCCCTCTGTCCCATATCCAAAACAAACATCTCTACAGTTGTAATGATAAATTTCCATATCACTGAGATATTTTTTTCCTCAAAGGTCCATGTTTTACCTGTCATGGAATTCTCCACATCAATATTCAAGTCTTGCTGTGGTAGCATGGCAGAGTTACCCAGGTCAATACAATACCCTGAACTGGGCCTGAACCAAAAATGCCGTAATAAACTGCTTTTTGATTGGCAATATGTCATACAGCTTCTTTTTCCTACTCTTTCATCCCAGAGTGAAGTTCTCTTACTGTTGTTTCAGCTACTCTGTACCAGAAGAGGGAAGACATAAAGGGGGCAGTTTGAAGTCCCACTTCACCCATGAGGCTGTCCCAGCATTCCTCACCTGCAAGCCATTCAGCTGAACATCTGGCTTATTTCTTTTAATCTGCACCAGCCCTTGCCTTGCCACCCATTCCTTGTATCATATAAACAGCAAACATTTTCATTGCCTTCTGTGTGTTCTAGCCGAATCGCTTTCTAGAATATATTTCATGTTGCCTTCATGAAAACAACATGTGGGGCTATGGAGTACAGGGTACTGGCAGCTATAGCTGGGTTGTAGGTTTTGCATCTTTCAAAAAAAAAAAGATTTGATATTGAACTTTTCAGCTGCATCACGGAACTAAACAAGCACTTTCTAAAAGTGTCATTTCAGGTTAAAACCAATGGAGGCAACACAAGGGCAGGTAGCAAGAGTACAAGTGACACAAATCTGAATTAGAAAACCCAGACTGAGCTTTCAGAAGTTGAGTTGGGAAGGTAGATTTTAGTTCTGCATCTTGGATCACAAACTTGCATAACAATAATATTGTGAAAAATGCATAGCGCTCTTCCATTTGTGGTCAAATAACTCTTTAATGTGGGGATTTCTCCAGTATGTACTTCTGCGAAATATAAGCCTCATTTTTAGAGTTTTATTTCTTTAAAATGTACAGATTTAAGTATGTCACTAGCTGGGATATTACTTCTTAACTGTTCTGTCAGAACTTTTGCTTAATTGCATCAGAAAGGAGTCTTTATTTCATTAAGGAACAGAGGGAAATAGAAATCATGTTTCCATCTTTAATACCTAGAGTTCTAAACCTTGATAAAGTCTGTGGTGATGAATCCCACATACAGAAGCTAATTCATATATTTTAAAATTGACCAACCTTGATTTATTTATTTTTTTCCAACTTGTGTGCATGATTATGTCTGTACCTGTAGGACAGCATTTTCATAGTTTCCTGCATCTAGCAAGCTGTAGCTACCTCTGAGTTAAGAGTAAGGGAAAAGCGGTATTACCTAGCTGCAAGAAATCTGACAATACTCATGTTTGGACTAGATTAGGCTTAACATCAGTCCAAACAGGACAAGCTGTAACTTGTCCTGATTAACTGCTGGTGATGCATAATTGCAGTATGCATGTGCAGCAACATTGCAGAAGTAGCCCAGGCAGTGCAGGTTGCCCCTGAATGACTATACCAGTTCCAGGAAATAGAAGCAGTGCCATTATTAACAGGTACTGGAAATCAGTGCCAAAATGAAATATCTTGAACACTTAGAAAATAATAATATTGTACTGTTGAAAAAAAAAAGTATCATTAAGACTCAGCAATAACTTTACTTAAGTGGAAGATCCATATGTCTTCCCATAAAATTAAAAGACTCATGAGCATTCATTTCAGTAAAAGATTCATAAGCATTCATTACTGTGAGAGTAGGATTGAGCCATAAATTCCAGAGGAAGTTTAGTTGCTAGCCAGTGGGAATTTCTTTTCTGTGTATACAGATTGAATTGTATAGCTGATCCCACAGCATTACTTTTAAACTTGATTTAAACTTGGTCATGGGTTTATTTTTTTAATTTGACCTTGTTTTGTTGATTTTCTTTTTTGGTTTTTTTTTCTTTTTTCTGAATTACACTTTAGAATTCTTTTTCTGGTTTAAGAAAAGCTATTTCTGGGTTTTGATAATGTATCATACCTGTGGCTTTCAGAATTTTTTATGAGTGAAGTTCAGATCCTATTTTTCCTATTTTTATTTTAAGGAGAGGAAGACAGTATGGTACCATGAGAAATCCATACAACACGTCATCTTGCACAGTATCATGTTTCTAATAATCAGCTGCAGTAGTTGCTGGGCAAAGGACAAGCATATTTTAAGAATCTTTTTCATGAGCATCTTTACACTAATTATCCTGAATTTCAGTAGTCAAAATTTTGGAGGCTTTTCTTTCATACTTCTAGGCTGACAAAACACTTCCTAAGGGTCAGGAAGGAATGCATCACAAAAACTTGAAATGAAATAGATTTTCCCTTAGGCAACATAAGCTGTTTCTTAACATTCCTAACATTTCAACATCTAGGAAGAAAACAATCCCAGAGACTAGTATTATATTATCTTTAATGAGTTGTTACAGTATCTAATGCCTTCAAAAGACCCAGCTTATTGTTTCTGTAATTATTTTCCCACAATTAGAAAAATTTTCTTACTTCTGTTAAATTTAGGATGAAATATTTTAATGAATTTTGCTGCTATACTTTCAGGGCTATGTTTGTCTGGATATGCTATTTTAATTTGCTAAATTATGTTTCCTCTGTCTTCTTACGTAAAGACCTACATATGTTACATGGTGAGTTTTTCCCTTATAAGTAATTCATTTATTCCAAAGAAATGTAAAATTTTAAGGTATTTTCAAAAATCAGGCGGCACAAACATGTATTAACTAGGAAGTTAGTGAACAATGGTAGTGAGCTTTTTCTTTCTTTCTTTTTCTTGAATTCCCAGCTAGCCTTATTTGTTGACCATAAAGCCCAAGGCAGGGAGGTAAACACAGCCACTGAGGTCAACAGGTAATTACTATTAGTACAGAAAGGTAAATTTTTCTGGTTTTGAAAGGGAGTGTTTTTATATAAAGGCATAGAGAGGGCCTCCAGCTTACTTTCCAAACAGGCTTTTACTAGATAGCAGATAAGTACTCTTGAAAGAGCTACATTTCGTTGAGCTGTTTCACCTTTCTTCGACAGCGCTGTCAGAAGAGTAAGAAGGGGACAGACATCTCGGGTGGATTTGAAATGAAGGCTAAGTGGCTGTTCACTTCTGTTTGTCCTCTGCACACCCTGGCCTCTGGGTGCTCAGGAGGAAAAGCTGTCCTAATTTATCCCTGTCCCTTGAACCAGTTTTTGCAGTCACACTGTTTCTATTCCTAACTTAATTTTTGGGTCATATTCAGATATATGCCTGGTAAGGATAGGGTTTAATATACTCACATGGCTGAAACTACACAATGCTTCATGACCCAGGACTATCTCAACTTCATAACCTCCAGACAAGACATTGTTAATTATCATTGAAATATAATAATTGTACAAGTTGAGAGGTGTCTCTCTATGTATGTTTTCATATGACTTTCTTCTGGTTTGTGTCATCAGCAGACCTATACATGTAGAAAAGAAGCCAGTTATGGGGAGACATCTGTTACATAATACTAATTCAATATAATTGTTGCAGTTTTCAAATATTTCATTTTTCATTGCAGTGATAAGTGGAAAGCAGATTTAGTTTAAAAATATTCAGAGCTGAAAAGTAAAAAGTTTGTATTGAGCTTCAACCACCACAATATACTTAAAAGCCTGTTACAAAATCTCACATAGAATATACATAGAAGTTTTATCTGTAAATGTTTAACCATATATTCCTTTTCATGTAAAAGTCTCCTTCCTTGGGCTTTTACATGTATTAGTAACATCAATGATTTGGTAATTGTTATATGTGAAGCACAAACATATTTTTTTCTAAGATAAGTTTCAGTTTTATTCATCTGAGACAATTATTTTTGTGAGGGTAATAGATTGTATTGCACTCTACAGAAGTGAAAGTGTTTGCAATAAGGTATCCAAAGTCAAAGTTTCCTAGATCTGTACTGAAATATTGAAACAAAAGTTTGAATATAAGCATGTAATTTCTCTGTTCTGAGTAGGTGACATTTGCTAGAGAGTCTGTCTGTCCTATAAGATTACTTATTGCACATTTCTGAAGCATCCATCAACCACAGCACAAACATTGGCCTGCAAATATTTGACAAAAGCATCTCCACAAAGAGAGAGAAGTTGCCCATGTGGAAAAGTATCACACGTAGAGGCTCAGTTTAAAATTAATAACCCTTATCCTGACATTTGGGTAGCCTTTCCTCACTGGTCCCGTTCCCTGTGCTGCATGGTGAACAGTCATTGGTGGTGGTTCTCCAGGCATCTTCTCTTCATTGCCAGTGAGGATGGCTTGGGGAGGTGGTGAGGATGACTTATGCTCCTGCAGTCAGGTTACAGTAAAACAGATCCAGAGTACAGGTAGTAGCCTGGTCAAGGCTAGATGTCTTGCGAAAACTATGCTAGGTAATTCAAAGCTAATTAACAGGGGTCTCTATTGTCTTCATTCATAATTTTATTATGCACCACTGACCTGTATAGTCATAAAGTTATTATTTTGCTAATGAGGTTACAAGACGGAAGAAAATTACAAAAGTTTTTTTCACTCTGACTAAGGTGGTTCAAGAGTAGGCTCATACCTTTACCTGGAATTCACCTCTCTCCTGCAAATTTATTATGCAGAGAAATGTGGAGAGTCTAAACTGCAGTCTAAGTTTTTTGCTACATGTGAATACGATGTTGTATGTGAGTAATTTCAAGATATGTATATGATAAATAAAAAATAGATCTTAATTGATGGTATGAATCGTATCTTTTCTAAATATAATGTAAAAATGCCTTTAGTTTCTGAATGTCAAACATAATCATAGTCACTGTAGAAAGTTTAAGACAGAAGTGCAGTAAATAACATTGTGTTGAGGCTGAGAAGTAAATTTGCATAATAGAAGATGGAAAAATGATGGAGTTACCATATACAAAACTAGAAGAAAAAGATGCCAGTGAACTGAGTATTTGGCAGCTCATCTTTTTCAAATACAGTGCTTATCTGAACCTTCTCTTGTAAATACTTTGAGAATAATTGGCTGGTATATACTTTTCATAGACATGTATGCATATGCTGCCTGGCTATTCCAATTTATTTTAATTTATTGGAATGCTAAAAGCAGTATAGCACAAGATTGTACTTGTGCTGAAGTAAAACCTGAGGTAACTACAGGAAAAGTAACATGTTTTACTTATTAGATATGTATAATTTTATAACCTAATTGCACAATAATTTTTAATCCATTCGAGTAGACAGAAGGGTAATAGGAATTCTGGAATTAATTTTAAATTGACTGGACCTTACTAGAAGTAAAAGGGGAGGGTGACTGTCAGACTTTTAGTTTTGCAATTGGAGGGAAAGTTTGGTGGGAAATGACAAGATCAGCTAACATTTCACCAACTAATGTGGACCCAGATGGAACGGCTGTGTGCTGTCATGTTCATAAATGTGCTTCATTGTAGACAGGAAAAACAAGAACACCTAGCCCAAAATCAGTAAATGAACTTTCCTGCAAGAAATTACATCTTGAAGTAGTTCCTGGATACCTATCATTGTGTTCACAAAATGTTATATATGAGCATAATTGCAGACACCAGTGTAAGAGGGTTTTGAAGAGTACAAAGCCATTAACTTTTCAGGTAGTCGTTAATTTTCAAATTGGTTCATAAGGAAACTTCTCTGTTCTGATCTGAATTATGCCCTAAATTACTCTCTTATCTCCTAGTGGGGCAGTTTCTTTTGGCACATGAGTGACAGGGTTACAAGGGTGATATGCAGTCAGAGAATATTGAGTCTGTAAAGAAGCACCAGGATTAGGTGAAGATCCTTACCATCCTAATAAGGTCTTTTTGTCACCTGCACACCCTTCAAAGCAGTAAGCTATATGGCAGCACTCATGAATATAAATTATGGGTTCCTCGTACTCCTTGGAAAGCTTCCTGGATTTTAATCCGCATTTATATGCCCAGAACTCTAGAGTCCAGTACAGACACCATGTCTTGTACCAGCCCCTTGCTATGTTGGGATTATCTGAGTTATAAATTGGTGTTGGGAGAGAAAAAAATAGTTTGTGTTCGTGCAGAGGACTGTCTTTTGGCTACTTATTGCAAATAACCTGCAGCTGCGATATTACTAATGGAATAAAGTATTGTTACCTGGAGTTGTAGGAGATTCTGCTTACAGCAAACGTGCTTTAGGTCTGGGGAAGTTAGGTTGAGGGCTGAAGGAAGGGAGGAGTGGTAGCAGTTCCACCACAGATTAGCTTGAGCTGTTAGCAGATCACACCTTGAGTTAGTTCAGTTGCTCTCCCAGGGAGGTCCTCTGTGTCTAGACTTGGGTTTGTTACCTTTCTACTCTTCTTGTCATTGTACCTGTACAGATGTACATATTCTTTTGCATCGGGGCAAGTTGCACAGAGCCTGTAGCACAGAGGCATTAACATGAAGTATATTAAAATGGAATAAGGCATAATTCCATGTGTATCTTAAATAGATCTAAAGTGACATGGCTGTTAAAGGCAGTGGTTGACGTGGACACGCAGCCCAATGGCATCTCTGGACCCAGGCATGCAATCTGTGCCTGCTTCAACAAAAACCAGCATGGCCCAGTGAGGCCACCGCAGTGATCCAGCTGGAAATGCTGGGCAGAATGGAGATGGATGTTGGTTGCCAGTGGCCATGTTACCCCACAGATACATTTGCACCAGGGCTTTTGGCAGCCAATTCCAGTTAGATATGCTGTGATGTGGCTGTGTTTGCCACGTCACATCCTCATGCTGTGGGCATACGAATTGCCTCGAAGTATCTGGGAAGCTGTAAATTCACATCAGCCTCATCAGTTCCCTTTTGCAGAGAAGCCTCCAAGCTTATTACAGCAGCTCTTTCCAGAGCCGGGAGAACAACACGTGCTTCAGTGTTGTGTTCTAAGTTTGCATCTGAAAAGACTTTTGAATTTTGTAAGAAAGGTAAATTTTAAATCCACAAAATATAATTTATTATAAAGCGAAGGATTTGGGGAAGGTGGGAATTAATGTCAGAATGGACTATTATTCTAATTGACGTTATAATAACCTACAGATTTTTAATGGGGAAGGAAGTAAAACCTTTGTTAATATTTATGTTATTTGTAAAGGGTAATGCCATAATTCCCCCAGGTAGCTGGCTTCATTAAGTGTACATGATCTTTAAATTGCCAAGCAGGTGAAGTGAATGTAAGCTGTAGCAATAATTTGCTTGCTTAGTGAGCTCACCTTAGTGCTCCTTCTTTCAAATCGTGGGCTTTGTCAGTGTTCCTTCTAGGGTGTTTAATATTTTAAACAGTGGCAGTTTCAACAATATGTAAAGGGAGTCGACAATAATAATTTGAAAATGCTGTCCTTTTCTTCTTGTGAGCCCATGGGTGTTTGCTGGATGTGGAGAAGCACAATTCCAGGCTCTTTGTTAGGTATAAAGCTGTATAGAAGAATGCCACCTGGGAGTATCTCTTTTCTTTAGGATTGCTGCAAGCTGATGTTTTAACCTACTGTGCACCTAATAATTGAATTAAACACAGTTGTATTCCTTTTCTTCCTCTTTAACTGTTGTTTTCTTTTTTCCCAACCCTGCATTTTTAATGCCTTTCCTGAAAATTTTATATTTGCATCACAAGTCTCAGCTTTTTGGTCAGAGATGAACACAATATAGAGAAATAGATTTTTCCTTATTAATTTAATCTGATATATTTGATATACCTCAATTTTGTTCACATGGGTAGCATGGCAGCTTAGTGTGGTTTTGGTGTAATTAATCTGGTGTTAGAGTGAGTGGTGATGAACCCATTTAAAACCAAGTTAAACTATGAAAATGATAAAAGACAAAATCCTTAATAAAAACCTGTTTCCTAAGATTTCCCTCCCCTCTTTTATTGCTTGTCATTGTACCAACTGGATTTAGTATTGCGTGGGGCTGTCAGAACAGGAAATTCATGTGATATAAATTGTTTTGTTGAACAAACTTTTTTTGGCATGGAAGAAAAAACTGTTGAAAAAGAGAAAAGACTTATTTTTTAATTCTACTTTAGATAGAAATTTCAATAAAAAGTCTGGTTTCTTTTGTTGGTTTTTTTTTTTTTGACAGAACATGGTGTTGCGGGATGTTTTAACATAAATGATTCCTGTTACAGCATGTGTTTGGATAATATGACTTGTAGCCAAAAACTTAAGACCAGAGGAAAGGCCCCTGTTAGACAAGCTAAATACATCTTTGGGGCTGAACTAGAGCTTGTCCACATGGCAAATAGGGCAAGCACACTGCCGAGATGCAGACCCAAAGCTAAACCCCAAATTCTCTGTCCTTGGGGGGATGGGGTAGCTGGCGGGTAGGTGGTAACCCATGGTGTCCCTCAGTAGGGAAGCTCAGACAGTAGCTATTTCTGTGGTCAAGGTATGGCTGCCATCATTGTGAAGGGCTGAGATGGATCATCCGTAGAGGTTTGAAGATGTTGGTTGCAGGCATAGGGGACTGAGAGTGGACTGTCCCTGTCACACAGT
The DNA here is from genome assembly GCA_013400835.1 of Zapornia atra. Lineage (NCBI taxonomy): Eukaryota > Metazoa > Chordata > Aves > Gruiformes > Rallidae > Zapornia > Zapornia atra. Next base: position 20,125 of record VZTU01033779.1, read on the forward strand.
GACAAGGTGAGGAGAAATGTCATTTTATCATGCCTGTCCAATAACTGGGCTCTAACTGGTGAGCAGTTGCTGTGCCCAGTGGTGCTTTTTTCCTAAAAAGATTGAACGGGTTTCGGTAAGCTGCTACGGCACAAATGATGCACAGCCAGAGGATCTCTGAGCTGTGACTAATGGGAGTTTGAATACTGCAGATATTGCATCTACAAAGGAAGGTCCGGTGTGAAAAAGCCTTGAAGGTATGTGATATCACTCCTCAGTTTCTTTACTAGGAAAATTAATGCCTCAAGGAAGGAGTGAATTTTGGTTGCCAAGTAATATTTTCATATTAGGCCAAGCTAAGGAAAGCTTTTCTGTTTCATCTGGATTTATAGAATAATCATGCTTAAAATCTTATTTTTGATTGAAACATGAAATAAAGTTGTTATAATAGAGATTGTCTGGGGAAAAAAGGACAGAATTTATATCCTGAGATAAACATTTTTGACAGGCTGAGGGTTTATTAATGTTTTAGTGAATTTTGTTTTAAGATGGTGCTATACTTACCAAATCTGCCCTTGTAAAAAGTGCGCTTATTACTTTTGATAGAAATGGATTCATTAGATGTGTCTTGGTTTAATTATTTCAGTAATGAACATGAAGTGGATGAGGAGATGTAAGTTTTTACCCATTATTCAATAGCCTGGAATTTGGATGAGAAAATTCTCCTGATTTACAACATTACAATAATCCCAAAGATACAAGTTTTCAATGTTCTGGAATGGAAAAAGCAAATTTATTCTGGTAGTCCAGTTAGAATAATTGAAAAACTGTTATTTCTCTTGAGTAAGAACTGCAACATTTTTTAAAACTTTCATTTACTAGTTGTTTCTTTTTTTCTCTTTTTGGTTTCAATTTTTGGAAAAAAAAAAAAAAAAAAAAAAGCCTCCAGTAGTTATATAATTTTAATTCCAGGGGAAGAATAATTGCCTCAGCTTCAGACAAAAAGACTGTTGTAGTGGCTAACAACTTCTGAAGGACAGAGTTTCAGGTAGCAGGGTAGCTTAGTGATTCTATTTTTAATTACTTGGCATTCGAATAGGTATACAATTTTATTATTTTTTTAACTGTGGTACAGAGGATATGCTTCGGTCACTACACTACTCCAAGAAGACAAAATTCATTGATGTCTTCACGTTTTTCAGGAGGAGGATTAATCTCTTGTTAATGAACTTCTGTGCTTGTCAATACCATTAGTGGAATTGTACATGTGAATAAATCAGTGAAGCAAAAGATTGTATTTTGAATTAGTTTGCTTTTCCACATAAATCAGTAATCAGGTTGAACACTACCTTCTGCTTTATTGCTGAGTTACTACTGCACACTACTACAAAGCTTTTAGCAGTTCTGACTTTGAGGCCTAGACTAATTTTGTTCTTTGAGATTCTGTGAAGAATTTAGGTATCTGTAGGCTGTTCAAGCTATCTCAAAACAATAAAATCGTGTGTTTGAAAGCAATTTTCAAACACATGAAATTTTCAAACACATGTTAATTTATTTTGAAAATTGTTTTGCTTTGTTTTAAGCACAAGTGGGTTTTGATTGTTTCTTTTTTCCCAGATGAGAGTACTCGTAATTATACTGAGGGTTGGATGGAGGTTGAGGTCCTTTTGAGGTTTATATACATCATGCTGCTGCAATGCTTGGGGTCCTTTTATTTGAGTTTTCAGCCAGGAAAAGGTGAGCAAACCTGTAATGGGAAGATCACATAAGTAGATGGAAATTTGTGAGGTGCAAGATGAGCTGTTGAAATATAAGTAGTTAGAGTAAGGGTCCTAAGAAAGGTGTGATGGGAAGGTCACTGTGAGACTAAAAGTAAATGAAGCATGGCCAGGAGCAGAAGACTCTCAGGTTTGCAACATTATGAAAAACTGTGTCCAAGTGAGATGAGAGTAAAGACCTTTCTAGGATCATGTTAATATGGAACTTGATACCTACAAAGGGGTTTTTTTCCTTAGGTGCTGCCAAATTCCCAGAGCAACCAAATCCCAATGAACTCCTGTGATGGACAATGAAATGGGCTATTTTGGGTGCTGGCCTTTCTTGTACCTACGTTGCATTTATTAAGATGATTAAGGGCGTGGAGCATCTCCCCTATGAGGACAGGCTGAGAGAGCTGGGACTGTTCAGTCTAGAGAAAAGAAGACTTAATTAATGTTTATAAATATCTTAAGCAGGGGATGCAGGGGGATTTGGCCAGCCCCTTTTCAGTGGTCTGTGGAGACAGGACCAGAGTCAATGGATGCAAACTGGAGCACAGGAAGTTCCGCACCAACATGCGGAAGAACTTTTTCCCAGTGAGGGTGACAGAGCAGTGGAATAGGCTGCCCAGGGAGGTGGTGGAGTCTCCTTCTCTGGAGATATTCAAGACTTGTCTGGACACCTATTTGTGTAATATGAGCTAGGGAGCCTGCTTTGGCAGGGGGGTTGGACCCCATGATCTCTCGAGGTCCCTTCCAACCCCTACGATTCTGTGATTCTGTGATTCTGTGATTCTGTGATCCCTGCCACAGTGCCCATGGATGCAGAATGGCTGAGAGGAAGGACCACATGTTCTTCCACCAACACAACCCCACCTTCCTTTGTGACCCAGGCCAAAGTGCTACAGGGCTTGCAATCTGTGCTGGAACATCTATTTTACACTTTGTATGAAACAGCTGTACCCAAAATAATTATACAGGGAAAAGTATCATCAGTCAGACCTGCTCTGTGATGCTTCTGTGCCTATTAAGCATGAACAAAGAAGTTTTTAAAAATTCAGTCTGAATGATGTTTTTTAAAAGTGTACTTTGTATCTCTTTCCATGAGTTACTTAGGTGTCTTTCATATTTTGAGTAGCTTTTGGTTTAGGTGCTTCTTTCTTGCTGTTAGTCAATAAAGCATTACATTACTTAGCTCAAAATTTCAATCTATCTACACCTACAATTATTTTTATAGCACTTTATATATGGGTTGAGTTCATAACATAAACTACTACTACTACTACTACTAAAAGCCTAATGGACAGGAATTGATTAATGTAGTTGTGTCCAGGAAAGCACAAATGCAGTTACTTTCATATTTATTATATGTGTGTGTGCAGCCCTTAGATTTATGTTCTTACCATTTTAAATAAGATAATCAAGCATTTATTTGAGTTAATACCTGGTATGAGGGCCTGGATTGGCGCAACCCTCTTTGAGGAGGTCTTTCTGAGTGCTTTACTAAGTTCTACATGCCTCAGCAAGGCTGACTCATCACTTGCCCTTACATTAATGTGATTGCACATCGTCCAAGTGGGTTTCTACTGACTGCTGTGTCGGTACTTTGCTTGAATGGCTGGAGCACTGTGGCTAATTCTTACTAAACTACAAGTTGTCCTGGAATGAGTAAGTTTCACATCATAGAAACTCAGCTACAGACACAAACATGAGTCACCTTTTAAAAGGTTTCTCATTGTCTAGAAGAACAAACTACTTGTATTTGAAGAAGAAGAAACTCAGATGTGACTGATTCATCTGACCTGACATTCAGGCAGGTGTTTACAGAGCACATGGTTGATAAGAGTATTACTCAGCTGAGAAAAAATATATACTCCATACTCGCCCCATTTCTTTGTAAATTCTCAGCCAAAAATTGATTTATTTTTGGAGTAATGTGTGCCATGCCCTGCTTGTTTGGAATTAGTATCTTCTCCGGGCACCCCCTCCAACAAACCATTTTGCTCAAATCAATATTTGCCACATTTATTGTCCAAGGTGCTGATCCTGCAACATCTTCAAATCTTGAAAGTGCTTCTGACATTCAAGTACATTCACTATCTTGAGGTTTTTTAAGCATTAAATTCTGATTATCCTTTTTACAGTGTTCTTTGATTTCTGCGTCTGGAGTCTGTTTATTGAAATGTTGAAACATGCATGTAAAGGATTAGTCTGTTGATTGCACTGGGTCCTTTCCCCAGCCTTCAGTGGAGTTTCCTACACAGTTCCTCTGGGTGAGCTTCCTTTGTCTGAGCCACAGCTGACAAAAAAATCATCCCATACTCCCCTTTGTCATACAATTGCTTCTTGGTTATACTGAACACTAGCATATGCAAAATAGCAAGTACATTTTTTTTCTAGAAAAGCAGTCAAATTTAATTCATGTAAAACAAAATGATCTTTGTATTGAGACACGGTATGGGAGTATAAGATAAAAAGGGTTAATTTAAGACATAATTACTTGGATCAAGTTACACAGTATCACAGTCCTTTGCTTAGTGTTTAGGGCTATATAGAGAAAAAAATAAGTATATTAAAGAATTAATTAATAAGCTGACACACTGAATCTCACAAGCCAACAGTAATCCTAAAATAAAACCTCAAAGCCCTTAGGCTTCGAACAAAACTCCCCAGCTGCCAGTCCTTTTCCAAACTAAGCCTTGTTGTATGTGAACAATTGTATTATGTCATTTGTAAATAGGAAAAAAACCCGAACTTTTTATTTAAGGTATTTGGACCTTAGTCACCAAATTAGCCTAGTGTAAGCTAAAACCATTCTTCCTTACGCCTGTAAAATGTTTCTGGCTTGAAATAGCTGTATTATCATGATCTGTGCTCTTATGGCTTTAGAGAGAGGATCTGGTGGTTAGGTTAAGATTTTCGTTCTGGGACAAGCCGCAAAATAAGTATGCTTAACTTCAGTATGTATATACCACAAGAAAAGTAGTTATATGAACCACTTGGAAAGGTTTATATAAACTAAAGAGTGAAGGAGAGCTCACTTTGAGGGAGTAATGATACTCCTCCAATGGACAATAATACTCCTAGTGGTAGTCCTATAGATCTGTGTAAAATTTTCATTTTAGGGTGAAAAAGATCTAACCCCTGAAGATATATGTAGGATGAAAACCAGAGGGGAATATTGCAAGACTGAGGTATTCTCAAAGATGCTGAACAGTGATGCTGTAATTTAAAAAAAAAAAAAAAGTTACCATTACAAGATGCACTGCTAGAAGAGCAACAAGATGGGCTGCAAGAAATCCAGGAGTCATAGAACCATTTCCAGATATCACTACATCACATGGATGCTAGATTGGATGGCCAGAGGTGATAGTCTCCTGGATCTCCTATGCAAAATAAGAAAGCATTTTTTTCAGCTGGATGTGATAATTAATCTGTGACAACCCTAACTGTAGGGACCAAGAAATACCAGAATTCAAAATCCAAGGAGTGAGGAAGGCAGGAAGCAGAGGACAGACCCTGAGCTTCAGCAAACCCCAGGTTTCTGCAGGGAACTGACAGGGGGGATCCCAAGGGAGGCAGCTCTGAAGGCCATAGGAGCTCAGTGGAGCTAGCAGGTCTTTAAGGACAGCATCTAAAGGTCCTTAAGGACAGCATCCTTTGAGCAAAAATACGCTCCACCTTGTTATTCAGGAAATATAGTGACTATATAAGAAGACCAGCTTGGCTAAAAAGGGAACTCATATATGAGTTTCACTCCTCAAAGGATGTACAAAGCACATGGCAGTGAGGATGGATTTCAAAGGAGGAATATGGAAACACTGCCCAGCCTAGTGTTGAGAAAGCCAAGACTCAACTGGAGTTGAAAGTGGTAAGGGATACCCAGGGAAAGAAAAGTTTCTAGTACTACAGTAATAGTAAAAGGCTAAAAAAGAAAAGTGTGAGCCCACTGGTGAATCAGCTGGGTGATTTAGTAACAGGAGGCACTGATAAGACTGATAGACTCAATATCTTCTTTGCTTCAGTATTGACCAGGAAGGTCTTCCAGGCCTCTGTCTTAGTGGAAGGCTTGGAGGAGAGGGAGAATGACCCGCAGTGGATGAGAACTGAGCCAGTTTTGAGAGCACAACCAATACAAGACCATGGGACTGGATTGGCTGATCTCAAGGCTGCCTAGAGAGCTGACTGATCTACTTGAAAGACCACTCTCTATCACATCTTTAAAAGTCAGTGAGATCAGGGTAGGTCCCCAAGGAGAGGAGGAAGACAATGTTGCACTCAACTTCATAAAAGGCAAAAAAGGATGATCTGGGGAACTAGACGATCAGCCTCACTGTGGTCCTTAGGGGTATTACAGAACAGGTCCTCCTAGAGCACTTTTCTGGGCATGTAAAGAATGTGATTGGGGGCGGCCAGATTTAATTTGCCAAGAATAGATCATGTCTGACAAACCTGACTGCCTTTCTTGATAAAATTGCTGACTTGGTGGACAAGGGGAGAACAATGAATATCATTTACTTCAACTTTAGCGAAGCTTTCAACGCCAGCTGCCACAGTTTTCTTCTACACAAGTTAGGACATTGCAGACTAGATCAATGGACTACCAGACAGGTGAAAAAAACAGTTGGATGGTCATGCTAAAGTTCAGTGATTGTACTCTACCCAGAGGTCAGTTACAAGTGCAGTACTGTGGGGATCTGTCCCAGGTCCTATCCTGTTTAATATCTTTATCAATGACTTGGAGGAGGAGATGGAAGTCACCATCAATAGAAGCCCTCAATATTCTTGAAGACAGGGCTGCCATTCAGAGAGACCAAGACAACCAAGGGAGGTGAGCCAGCAAACCAGTCATGAAATCAAAGTGCAAATCTGGAGGCCTGCAGCTGGAATGAACTATGCCTCTGCAATGATGCAAGCTGGAGACCAACTCTGCAAAGAGGACCTGGAGGTCTTGACAGACAGAAAGCTGGAAAGAGCCAGCAGCAAGCCATGGCAGCAGAGATAGCAAACAATATCAATGGCTGCATCAGTAAGAGCACAGCCAGGAGTTTGGGACAGTGCCTGTCCCTCTCTGTTCCATGCAGCACTTGCTTCTTGCCTGCTCCATTACAGGAAAGTTGTTCATAAATTCAAGCTCAGCAGAGGAACACCAAACTGGTGAGTGCTTTGTTAGGCTGTGGAAGAGGGGCTTGTTCAGCCTGGGATGGAGATGGCTTCAGAGGACCTAACGGCAGGACCATGGTGCATACAGGGAAGGGATTGAGATGTTTGCACCAGGCTCTGAGGTCTACAATGAACAAGAGCCAGTGGCCACGGATTGAGAAATGGGACTTTATAACTTTCACAGAATGTTAGGTAATATAGTGATCTTTATGTGTTCAGACAAGATTTTTAAATTGGGAACTGAGAGATTGAAGTGTCTTAATCTGTAATGCATGTTCTTTCCAGAATTTGAGCATCAGTATTAATCAGTACTGGGTATGCAGAGGCAGAATAGATGAAGAGAGAGAGATTTATCTTCTGAATTGGTGGTGTCTTAATTTGGTTTCAGTCAAAAGAAAGTATTTTACATAAGAACTGGAGCTCATACTCTTCAAGTTCTTGGAGATAAACTGATCCCAGTATGATTATTTACTGGATGTATTCCATCAAGTATAGTGTTTAATGTTTCTTTGACTGATTGTTCTGACAGAAATTTCTTATGTAGTCATATAAAAATAAAAGAGGAGGGAGGGAGTTTGAATTAGAAGCCTTACAAACAACAAAATCATAAATTCACAATTGGGTTGCTTTCTCTTGCCTTAAGCCTGTTGTTATTTTTTTCTGATAGAATTTGTCTCTTCTGAGGAGTGAAGAAAAAAAAATTGCAACTGTGTTTTGCAAATATGAGGATCTGTGAGAGAGAATAAATTACCAACTATTGGCTTGATTCTGAAACCTGAATTCAAGCACATGGTTTGTTAATCATGCAAATATTCCTCAAGTAAGCCAGCTTCCTATTCTCAGGTGTCAGTTTCTTATAACTGGCTATGACGTAATAAACAATTTATGATGTTTTGAGCTGATCTGGGTATTAGAGTGATAACTATACCTGGCCTGGTTGTGTGATTCCTTTCTGGTTAGTGTTTTCAATGTATATTTAAGTGCTTTGAAAGCATAGATTGTTCTTTGTGCAGGAAAGGTATGCTACCAAAATACAGGAGTATTTTTATGGAGAATATAAGGTATGTCAATTGTTCTCCTCCCTACTCTCCATTAAAATAGATAAAATCTAAAAAGACCAAGGGCCTAATCTGGTGTGTTTGTTACTGCATTAGATCTGCCCACAGCTCTCCCTTGAGGCATGCAGAAAGATTTGATAAGCAAAACTTGCCAGATGGTTAATGCTTGTAGAGATCATTTTGCTACAAACATTGCAAAGTACAGAAATGTTAAGGCGTAGCAGCAGTCTGTGGGCACAGGACTGCACCGTACTTTGTCATACCTGCTCAAGTATCTCATCTTCTGGACTGGGGGCAGAAAGCCCAATCAGCTTTTTCCAATACCCTTGGCACAGATGGCATTTGTAGCCTTGGCTGAACAAAAAAGTGAACAAAAGTTATGCAGGTGCCCACTGTAAGAAATTAAGGTACATCCAGTGTCTGCAGGTCCCTCACCATATTGTAGATATGTGTCCTGGTTCTGACCAGAACAGAGTTAACCTCCCCAAGCATCCAGCACAGGTGAGTTCTGCCTGGACAGAACCAAGACAATTACATGAGGCTTTGGACAAGGCGGAAGAAAATTTAGCGAGGCTGCCGGTGGTGAGTTGACACTGTGCTGCACGCACATGTGAGGGAGGACAGGAGCTTGCTCCAAGTAGATGCCAGCTGGTGGCAGTTCAGAAAGCAGTCTGCTGTACCTACTCTGTCCCCACCCCTGCCCTTGCTTACAGCTGGTAAGCGTAAGGTATCAGAGTCATGGAGCCAGCTGCTCCAGCCAAGGAAGAGGCTCTTGAGTAGAAGAAATGCTCTTTGTTACCTTGGTTGTTGTGGATGTGTCATCAAAATAAACTTTTTTTGGGTTTTTTTTTTGTTGTAACCAGGTTGCCTCCAGTGAGGAGTGTGATATCCTGTGAAACAGTTGAGCTTGCACAAGCACTTAAAGCTTCTCTTATATAGATGAATAGGTGTAAAATGGATTCAGGGCAGTGTTGTGCATTTCTAATCTGTGCTTTTGGAAATTGTGTTTTGGGACGGCAGTTTTGGCATGGTGTCACAGTTACTTATTAAAGTCTTAACTACAGAACTGCTACATATAATATTTGAGTGCTTAGACAGCTGAATAGTTTGACTAACCTTGAGCTGTTGGAAATGAAGTAAAACATTGAAGCAAAGCAGTAACTTTGGATGCTTGTATTACCGGAAAGCATCCCATGATCTCTTCCTGAAATTGCTTCCTTGCTTCTCAGTGTTTATGTAATCAACAGATCATGCAGCAAACTGCAGAGGAGTTTTACTGTTGTAACCTGTCAAGCATCTCATCCTGTGGTGTTCATCAGGATCAGCTGCTTGAGGGGAAGTCCAAAATTTGCTGCCTTCATGCTATGAAAGCGATTAATTTAGCCACGTCCAGGAGCCAAGTTGTGTCCATCACCTTTGGACAGCAACACATTTGGATCTGGAAACGGATGTTGTCAGGAGATACCATGTCACAAAGGAGTTTTGCTGGTTGGTTCTGAATCATGCTTAAAATAAGTGAGTATTCATTGCTAATTTGACAGGCAAGTGCCGTTAAGTTACAGAATAATGTGCCTGAAGTTACTGCAATATTAAAGGGTTTGTAAAATCAAATTAAAAACACATCCACTTAAATGCTAAAACAGATTTTCTGCTGTACTAGTAAAAGTTATGAATGTCTTTGTTCATGTGGAACCCCACTTCTTAAAAATGTGAAGTAAAACCCAAAATTAGTAGTCAGTGAGGACCACGTGTGCCATATTTCAGTTTTTAGCAGTAATTCCTATCGTATTTCCTTAAGGAATAAGAAAAAGGATAAAAATATCAGCCTAAGACCATTACTTTTCAGTCTCTGATTTTTGAAGGCAAGGGAAAATATACTGTAAGATTACCTGCAGTGCTACCAATTAGTGCCTGGTATAGCACTGCATAGGGGAAATTATTTGCAAGATGAGGGGCCCAAATACTTGTACAGATCATATTGATAAATAAAGTACCTCAGCAGCTTCCTGTGGTGTTTAATCTCAACTGTTTAAAAATGTTTCCCATAACTGTATGAATAAACCACTCATTATACACAGTAAAGTGGTTTTATTTCATTATTTTCTTCCCGGCGTTTGTTATGATTGACGATGTAGCACACCTCACCTCTACAGGGGAAGAAGTGGAAAGCTAGCTATGCGTGCTAATCGCTCTTCCTTAGAGGTGGAAAGATCCTTTTAAGCTGCACAAGCTCAAGCAAGCCTGTAAGTTTCTTCTGAAATCAGGACTGGGCTGGGCTGAACTGAAGAGGTGTCTGTCTTCCATCTGGAAGGTGCTTCTGCATGCCAAATAGGGCCTCAGCTGAGGCCTCCAGCACCCCACAGACACCTCAGAGGATTTTGAAGAATACTCGCTGGTGTCAGTAGTGTTTCATGTGGAAACTTTCTGCACAAGGTGGTCAGGCATTTGCAAAAGGCAATTTAAATGAAAGCAGAGCATTGCAAAAGCATATGTCAACTTTTTCTCCCTTGAAGCAGTTAGGATGCCTTATATCATGTAAATCATGCCCTTTTTTAAATTAAGAAACCAAGTAGTTTTGTTTTATTTTGGTTTGGTTTTGCGTTGGAAGGTCCTATTTTGAGTGGTTTACAACTTTGCCAAATTTAAACATAGGAGTGAAACTATTGGTGCTGAGTGCCTCAGAATGTTTTTGCTTTGCTTAGTGATTTTTTTTTCTCTCTCTCTCTCCCTTTTTTAATTTTTTTTTTTTATATATAAACCTCAAAGGGAGTATGCTGAAGGGAAACAGAAGTCCTGCAATTCTGAGGAATTTCAGTTTAGATGTACTCTGGAAGGTCTTTGATGATCCATAGCTGAACGTGACTCATCTTAGCTCTGAAATGGACAAACACAGCTACTGGGGTTTTTTTATCTTTTTTTCTTTTTCATAATTTTGCTAATAGTAAGCAGCCACTCTTACATATGGAAATCAAAGTGCAATTAATGACTGATATATCTTGCCTGTACAGAAAAGACTGAATTCATATTTTATAGATGAGTTTCCTTTTTGAACACTCTGAACTTCCAAACACTTGGTATTTGCAACTTTAGCACATTCTGATAAAATGATTTGCAGTGTTAATTTTATGTAAGGGGTTTGGTCTGATCATTTGTTTATCCCTGCAGCTTGGTCACAAATGTATAGCACAGACTGAAGGTGCATAAAACCAGATCTCCCTCTAGAGACAGCCTTGTTTTGTTTCCATCTTAAACTTTAAGCAAAACAACATGAAAGGTTGGAGAAAACCCAACATCCTTCTGTAAGAACATTTGAACAACTGGTTATGTCAAGCCTGGAATCAGGTGATTTCCATGGCCTCCATCCATGTAAGGATTGGTAACAAATAATATGTTTAACCCAGACGCTGCCTTCCTCTGTATCTTTTGGAAATGAAAAAATGAAAGATTTTGCTCTTTTCTGCTCTATGTTAAAGTTATTTTAGGAACTTTCAATACCACTTGAGTATGGGGCTCCAGAACAGGCAGGGTACAGCAGGTTTGGAAAGGCATGTTGGTTACCATAGATGTCTTTCTGGTCAGCACAGGCATCTTAACTAGTTTGCTGTATATATTAAAAGATGTGGGGTTTTGTTGGTTTGGGGGGGCGTTTCTTAATGTTTTGTAGTGGGTCAAAGTAAAACTGAAAAAATGGTATTTATCCAGAAAATTAGAAGTAAAATTTTAATCCAGGAACAAGTGGCAGTCAAAGATACCTCAACAAAGAAGCTACAGTGAGATTCCAACCCCCACCCCAACAAAACTGTAGATGCATGAGCGTTTGCTAAGCTGAATTACATTTTTAGAAGAAAAGTAATAGAAAACTGTCTTATTTGACCTCACTGTATTGCTGGAAAGGCTTATATAGTGTCAAATGCTACTTTACTATGCTGGCACTTTCAGCTGCTAGGAGGGTTAATTCTGAAATTCATATAATGCTTGCTTGGTGTTAGTAATATTAGTGCAACACTTTTCTACATAGAAGGAAAAGCAGAGTTGCATTGTGTTTCTATAAATAAAGCTAACGAATTAAAGATGCTTAATGTGTCTCTCTCACCGTGGGTGATGAATTCAGAGATCATTTGCAGTTTTGAGTAACGGGGAGTGCATCTATATCAGCATTTTAGTGGATGCCAGGTCCCTAGCACCAGCTGCTTTGTGCCACAGATCTGTTCCTATTGCAGTAGGACACATGCTAATGTAGACGCCACTGGGTACCGTGGGCTGCTTTGTTCACGTTCGCAATTCTTTATCAAAGGCTGGGCAGGATGGATCAGAGAGAGGGGAACAAGTGAAGGCAAGCAAAGGGAACATTAAACAGAAACTGAGACTTCTATTTTTGAAGCATATTTAAATTTGTTTTGATTTTTAAACTCCCTTTTTCTTTTTTTTTACTCCCTTCTAGAATGTATATGAATATGTATTGGTTTGTATCACTTTTAATGGGGAAAAATCCTGCTTGTCTACCTTCTGCTATTTTTAGAACTAATGACCATTCTCTTAGGCACTAGGAAAGGGGTGGAAGAGGAAAAGTTACTTGAGATGGACTGCTGCTTTAAAGTTTTTTTCCTTAAGACAAAATGTACTAGAAAAAAGTAACAAAAATAGAAAAAGCCATTCTTGTCTCAGGTGCTGGAAAGACGTAGGCAGAACACATGGTCTCATCAGCTGCTCTGCGATGTGGCAAAACTGTAGCAGGATTGGGCTGTTGAGAATATTACTGACTTACCTCATTTGTCACAAGTTCACAGAAATGTTGCCTTGTGAAAGAGATGGCCTTGCATGGCAAAGCGACATTCTCAGAGGAGAGAAATAGGGAGCAATAGAAATCTGATGTCTCCCAGCACTTCCTCAAGATTTAGCCAGAGGTGATGGGCATGGTAGTAAAACCTGCATCCACCTCTGTGCCAGGTGTTGTTGGGACAACATTAGAAAAGTAGGAGGTTCCTCACTGTCCCCATGAGTCTGTGACTCTAGGGAATGACAAGAGGAGAAGCAATGAAGGTTGTTCATTGTCTGTGCCCACTTGTTTCCACCATTTTGCTTTGCACTCAGTTTTCTCCCACCCTTCCTCTTACTCCCAAAACAGGTAAATTAATCTGAAATAAGATACAATTTATTTGTCATAATTTTTGATCCTTTATCATTCCTTTGTTCACCTGTCACATTTTTTATTCCCTCTGTCAAAGGTATGATTATTTTTTTTCCAGATTAGAATGGCCTTCCTGCTCCTCTTTTGTGCCTTAATCCAGACACATTAGGATGCATTACTAATTTTCACATAGTTTTCAAGAGCTCATCTAAATAATATTTATGTTAAAACCATGTGCTAATGCTTATATTTTCTAGGTGTATTGTAAATTTCTCGTGATCAATCCTCTGAAATTGTGTCTTTAACTTGGAGGATGTGAATATCTCAGCTGGGATATCCATACCACCTGGTTATAGACATCTAGGATAGGAATCTAGGCTGACCTTGCAGTAACAAGAGATGTACCTTGAGTCTGGAGGAATTTTATTTCATAAAAACCTAAGAAAATGATCTTCCAAAATGAAATATTCATAAGGAGGCACTTAAAACCCTAAAGCTAGTTGGCACTAACATCTCTTTCAAGGTCTGGTCTGTGAACATCTCTCATGCCTGCCTCTCTCCATCAGTATTTCTACAAGTATTGCCATGATTTGAACGTGAAGTATTGAATCCATTTGTAAGCCCCAATATTTTTTCAGTTTCCCTCTTCCCCTTCTTTTGCTCCCCAGTTCCACTGTGTTCTTTCTGCTATTCTCTTTGCCACTATAATGGGTACATGAAAGAAAGATCTGGGCAATAAAGCCTCTTTTTAAAATCCATATACATAAAGTAAAAATAACAAAAACTGTTGAAAAAAACTGTTAGTGTGCATGTATTTATTTTATCATCAGTGGAAAAGCATGAATCAGCTCCAGGACTTCAGGACTAAATTAATCAGTAATCTATTTCTCTGTTTAAAAAGGGTACAATCTGAACCCCAGTTTGACAGCTGCTATCAGAAGAGTTTCTAAAAAAAAAACCCAACAAAAAACCAAAACCAATTAAAAAATAGAGCAACTGCTTTCTGAATAATTTTTCAGTCAATAACCCAAATCACTTGCAGGAAGGGGGCTAAGGTATACTCTAGCATGGGTGAATACAGCAAAAACTACATCTAAATCTAGGTGGTGCCAATATGGTCTGTTTTATAAAACTTTGATTTAGAGCCATATTCTTGGAGAAAAGGGGAGTAGTGAGAGCATTTCACAGGTGAGAGAAGACTGCATGGGAGGGAAAAGGAGCTTGCAGCAGGTACTGTGGTAGCTAGCTCTTGTTGGCTTATGGCTTCCCACTGTCAGGGACTGGGCTCCCTGAGCATCCCCGATGCAGCTGCCCTGTGGTACCCAGCCAGCTCCTAAGCTGTGCAAACGTCACAGGTGATCGCCCACATCTACTGGGGTGGGAGAGCTGCTCACATGACTGGAATCAGGAGCTGATCTGTGGGCTGCTTCTTCTGTTTGGAGACTCTGGCTGTGAGGATAGGAGATGCTATGAAGATGTGATTCATTCCTGATAACGAGTGGGTGAAAGTCAGGCAGGCAGAAAAGCTGTGATTCAATGAACCCCCTGAACAAAGAGAGGACAGGAAGAGAGCAACCAGCAAGGATGCTTGGAGAACGAGCTAGTGTGTGCCATTTTAAAAACTATACCAAAGTGTCTCTTGAAATAACTTTTTTTGGAGGCATTCATGGTTCTTTATACCAAACCCACCCAAAAGTAATAAAAATATGTTCCTTAATTGCATTTAAATATTTCTTTCAGTGATTTCCTTTATTTGCTAGATAATGGATTCACTCAAACACCATAAGAAAAGATGTAAATTAAAAAAAAAAATCAACTTATTAAAAAGTAGATTCCATTATTTTTCAAAATAGTGGAAGCCTGAAGGGCTAGGGAAGAAAACAGCAAAGAAAAATATTATATAGCATGCTGCCAGCTTCCTAGATCCTGGGTGGGATGAATGAGGTGGACAGAAAAAAATCCCAACAACCCAGAGCTGAAGGTCTTTTCAGAGTCCCTTTTCAGTTCCCTCCAAAAAAACCCCAATGAACAACCCAAAAGCCTGATTGAGAGGAAAAAGGAGACAGGAACTTTTCCATTAATAGTAATAAAAATTCAAACACTTGCACTTGTTTACTTGTGTTCCTCCCACCCTGCTACCTTTTATCTGTAGCTTTTCTGTTAAAGCACCGAGTCTTTCTTGATTTTATGAGCAGAGATGACAGACTATGCAGAGTTTTATGGCTATTTCAGGGTTTTGGCATGGACTGAAGAGCGGTGCTTATGTATTTCAGTGCAGCATCAAACTGTCAGAGGGTGTGCTCTCTAGGGCAGAGATTATTAGCCCTTCATTTGTGCTTTGCCAAGCTTATTCTAGATCTTATCCTTGGGCAGACAAGGATATTCTGCCAATTCTGCAGCGATGAGGCCCCAGCTGACAGCATGGTGACACTGCGGCACCGCTGCGTGATTACCCTCATGGCACTGGCGGAGTCCGAGGAGTGCTGATAAGAGTTGAGCCTGGACTTAATTTGCTGGTCTTGGGACTACCATGTGGGTCAATAGATATTCAGCATTTTCACTGCTAGTATTTCTAGCCCTCACCAAATAGCACTAATAGCATTATGTGTATTCTGTTTCGGTAATGTGAATTAATTTGTTGCTAACCAGGTTTTCAATTCAAGACAACAAATAAATTTTAGGACAGTAATTTAGGAAGTAGTCAAATAGAACTGATAGGTGGTAATCAAGATGAGTATTAGTATGTCCATGCATAATATTGCTTTATATTTTGACAAATTTAGAAGGCATGTTGCAAAGAACTAAATACATACAGCTTATTTATTTATTTGTTCCCTTCTTGACAAAAGTGTCCTTAGCTTTTGTCCAAGATCTCTGAAAGCAGTGATGATACAAAGTACATGTCATGAAGGAAAATCGAGAAGTCAGATGAAATAATAAAATGTTGCTTTTGAGGCAGTATGTCACCATTCACAATATAGCTGTGAACTTAAGGAAGAAAAATCTTCTGTATACTTCAACAAGTAAATAAATTACCCTATTAATAAAAGACAAGAAGATGAAGCAAGTGGTGTATTTTCATATGTCATGTTATACGATGTGCAAATGTGTTGAGAACTTGAAGACTTCGTCTGCTTTCTCATATTTATGACAACAGGTTACTCTCAGCTAGCACAGCTGATCAGTGAAGCTACTGTTTTCATCAATTGCTTTAAAAGATTCTTCTATTTTTATAGACCTTTGCTTTTGAAATATAAATATATAACTAATAATAATTGTATCTTAACTGAGAAGTCCCTTTGAAGAATGCATGCAAAGCACTATAGCAACCCCAGGGGAGCCTGCCATGTGCCAAGTACGTAGTGGGCAGGGCCAGAAGTTTATTGGTGCTCCAAGTAAATTAAGACAATCCTGAGTTAAAAGTCCAAGGACCATATCCATTAAATGAAAGCTTGTATTCATGAAATAGTTCCTATTAAAATGCTTAATTTTAATTTTAAAATAAATTTAGGCTTTAATTTTAAGGGCAACATCAAATGCCACTAGGTCTGTGCTGCTGAGTATTACTTTGTATGTTTAGAAAGCCCATCAATATTTCTGAAAATGTTAGTCTATGCTGAGAATACACTTACATCTGAGAATTTTGGATGAAAACTTTAAAAAAAAATTGTTGAGAGACGTACTGATATTGCAGTTAGAGTTGTTGGCTTAGCATCTGTACTGTAAATTTACACCTTGATGACCCATTTGCAGAATCCTTACGAGCTTCACAATCTGTACTTCATGCCCTTTTTTGTCTGCGTTCAGTAATGCTTTCTATTTTAATCAGAACAGTTATGGTGGCAGACTCCACACTTGGGCTTGGGTTGTGGAGCTGTTTTGTCAAGGCATCCTGTTCTCACATTTGAAGTAGATCCTCAGTGCAAGCATTGCTAAAAACACATTAGGAAGCTGATTTGGGTATTCTCTATTCAGGGCATGAAAGCATTGGGCAGAAGTTTTTTTAGAGCAAAGAGAAATAAAATCTGTAACAAAGGTTCAAAGAGAAAAAAAATATATTAGGAGCAGCCTGGCATAAAGGCTGGTAGTGGCTGTTTCCATGGCAAAATCCTGAATGCTTAGGCATGGGTGCAGTGAGTTACCGCGCTGTCCTAGGAATAGCTCAATATTGATGTGGAAAGGACCCCATGGAAGTCTGTTGAAGTCTCTGATTTGACAGGTAGTCTTGTTCTGGGCAGCCATTGCTCCTGGCATTCAGGAAGTCACCAACCTGCTGTGCTAATATGTAATTGAGTGTCTTCACACTAGAGTTAATAGCTGTAGGTGGGGTTGAACATTGCAGAGCTGATCACCAGCACAGACACAGTAATTACACAGCAGTGTTCAGTGGGGTACATTTCTGATGAGCCATGTGCAAGATGCAGAGGGTGAGATGAAGGGCCACAGTAGAACTTAAGTGAAAGTAGAGTTGTTTGAAGGACAGCTGAATCTACATTCCCACTGGCTTCTCCTTTGTCAGCTAAGTTTTAGTCTTCAGATACTCCTTTAAATACATCCACAGAGCTACTGATGATGTTGAGAGTTTTGTATATGTGCACTAAATAGATAGTTTTGAGTGTACAGCTTTCTGTTGTATACAACTTTCTGTTGTATACTCAAAAAAAATCTCTAAAACTATATGACACTTCAAAATGTGTGTGCATAAGAGGGAAAACAAGGATTTTGCCTCATTCTTGTTTCCTTAAAATGATTTTTTAAGATTATTTTTTAGACTTCTAAAAGTTGTATCTTTTTCTCATACACGCTGTTGCTCTTTCTGTTAATTTTATTGATTCTCACACAGATCCCCTATACCTGTTTCATTGACTTCAGTGAGAGGCAGTACTAATTGCAGAACCAGAATCCAAACTCAACTTTCCTGGTCCCCACAGTCCATTTCAGGCTTCATGGTATTACCTTTGACTGCAGGAGGCTAAACATATCAGTTGCTTGCTCCCACCTGGACTGCTTGTTTTAGAGAACCCCATATCTGACAGCGTGCCCATGTGTAAGCATTGTGGCTTGAGCAAATCTCCAGCTTCAAAAATGAGCTCAGTTTTTTCACAAAGAGCAGAATTTATTCTGCTTTTAATTTTTTTTTTTCTTTGTTAGCTTTTAGAACTTCCTGGAAATATCCCATTTTTCTGTGGCTTATAGAAATAAGTCAACTTAAGTTTCTGTATTTTCTCCATGGAACGTGATTCACAGAATCACAGACTGGTTTGGGTTGGAAGGGACCTCAATGATGATTTAGTTCCAACCCCTCTGCCATGAGCAGGGAAACCTTCCACTAGATCAGGTTGCTCAAGGCTCCCAGAGACAGTAGGGGTCTTGCTGGGCAATCTGATCCTTAAGCAAAAAATAGCTACTATTGCCGACATCTCTCTTCAGTGCTACAGAAGGCAAGTAGAGTACAGTGTTTGAGGGAAGTGCAGTGAAAGCATTTTGTCATTTGGAAAGCACAGAATGTAATGAGTCACTTCTTTCAAATACAGGCTTTCCCCAAGGAAACTACTAGGGCAACTAGCTGGTGTTCATCATTTTGTACACCTCATTTAAAATAATCTTTATTTTGCTTTTGAAAAGGTCAAGGGGAAGAAGAGAAAATGATGCTGGTTGAAAGCAAAGTTTTGTTGCTGACATTTTTTTGTTTGTTTGTTTTGCATTGCCCATAGTGATGTCATTCAAATTTCACAGGCAGTCTTTGCCTCTGGAAAAGAGTACTGAAAACCATCTATCTTCAAATGTGTCAATAATGTCAGTGGAAAGGTCCAGTAAAAGACAAATCTGAGAATGAGGGTGAATTTTTTACCTTATTGAGGGAGGGAATAATAACACTTTGCCAGTGGAACACTGGGGATGAAGGTAAGTTTGAAAAACCTCTTAGGAAGCCTGCTAAGAAAAAAATAAGAGCATTGATGACTTTGAACATAGTTTTTTAGTAGTCAACCCCAGAATACTAATTATGGGAAGATGTACCACTTCAATAAGTAGTAGTATTACTTTAGAAGAACTTTTTGGTAGTGTCACATGGAAAATCTAACAGTCAAGTTAGAGACAATGGGAGTTAACAGGAAAAATTAAAATAAGAAATAGATGAAGGCTGTGGGAACAGGTTGGAACTGAGGGGAACTATTCTAGGAGTTGCTGGACTGTATATATAAATATCCCAGTAAATAAATCAGCTTATATTAAAGGAGTCTATTCATTGCCATAATTATTGCAAACTAGAGGGAATCCATGATTGTATAGGTCAGACAAGCACTGAGCTTTGTTGTTGCCATTTTTCAGCATATAAACTTTGTACTTCTCAGAAAAGTCCTGTCTTCCACCGTTACTTTTTTATTTTAAATGTTGTCTAAAAAGTCAAGGAATTCTGATGCTTGGTTTGCTTCTGTGGACTGCATTAGCTCTTCTTGTTACCCAGCTGGCTTTTCCTATTTTTTATTGTCCTATAGTCCATACCCACAGGCTTCATTTTTTTTATCTCATTTCCACCACAAATTGATCTTTGCTTTCCAGAAATTGGATTTGTGATTGAGAATTACGTCAAATTTAACTCTATTTATGTAATTTATCCCTTTCTGTTACAAAACCAGAAATGAAGCAAATTGATTAGCAATTCTCTCTCTTAAGATGGAAAAAGGAATATTATTTAAAAGTCATTATCATATCGATTTGATTCTTCTAGGACTATTAAAAGGTTACATTCTGCATTTAATGTTAGGATATATATTCTGCAGAGTATATGTGTACTCTTGCAATTGAATGAGTACTATATGTATGAGTTTAATTTTCAGTATATGACTAGATTCTTCTGACTTTAACCCTAAAATTAATTCTTTTCCTTGATGGGGATCCGTGCAGCTTGAAGGAAGTTGTGTTCTGGTTTTTTCTTCTCCATTTCAGGTTTCAGGAGGGAAAGGTAAATGTCTTCACAGGGATTTAAATGTATCATTGGCTACATGAAAAATGATCTTTTTGTCAAGACAGTAAGTTGTTCAAGTGTTTGTCATGTGTTCTTTTATACAGCTGATAGTCACTTCCAAATACTTTTTTAACTTTTTGCCTGCCTTGACAGGGTTGAAAGATTCTTACTTTTCACACTGAAATAAACTAGTCAAGTCATGATTTCCCTTTGGAAAAAACATTTTAAAAGTCCTAAGAGACATTTGCTACCATTGCCATTGGTCCTTTAGTTGAAGTCCAAAAGAATGAATGAAATATAGGTGACAACAGCTGATGGTAAATTATCAGGAAAGAAGTGGCTTTCTAAGGGGTACAAAAGAACAAAACATAAACTCAGCAATTTCAGTTGAACGTGGTTTCACTTGTTTTTACTTTGTCCCTTTTCCTTCTCAATAAAGTGACTCGCAGTCTTACCTGACAGAATTAATTCTTCCATCTGTGATGTTACTCTTAATGCTTAAGGATTAAAAACCAACCCAAAATTTAGTAGAATCAATGAACTGAAGAACAATCATGGCTTCATATCCCGGCTCTTGCTGAAAATATCCAAAGGTATTTTTAGCTGATAAACTGCAGGTTTACTTAAAGCAGTCATCACATCAGTGTGGAGTAACTCTGACATGAATATTTCTGAAATTTGCAGGGTTCTGAAAATATTTCTAGTACATCTTGTCTAAGATTGAATTATAGCCAGCTCCAGGCAAAGGAACAGGTAATCCTTATATAGTCTCCAGAGTAGTCCGAAAGTGAGATTAACTTTCAGGTCCAAAGACTTGTGCCAAGTTTCTGCCTATTATATCATAATGGTGGAGGTATGTTCTCTCCAGTCATCCATCTATTCCAGCCCTTGAACAGTTCTTCATAAGATATTGAAAGCCACTTCTGAAAGATAATCCTGTAGCCTGTATAATTCACTATGAAAGACTTCCTCCCCTAAGCAGTGTATCTTCATGAGTTTGGATAGTTCTTCTCCCTGCCAAACCCACCTGAATATGCCCTTTTTTGTGGATATTTTCTCTCCCTTGCCTGTGGACTGCATTATTCACTTGTGTTATTTAATGAAATATATAAACACTTTAATCTTTATATTAAGTAGTTTTCAAATAGGATGCAGAAATCATGTGTTATTCCAGAATGTTAACTTGACTTCATAATAGTTTTCAGTTTTCACAGCTCCTCTAAAAATTAAAATTCATAAGCAAGAAAGGATACTTTGTGACTGATTAATTTCTCGATTCTCTTAGAGCATGATGCATGGATTGCTCATCAATTTTATAGGGTAATGTATCATGCCACTTATAAATATCTCATTATGTTCTCTACACAAACGTGCATCAGAAATACAATAGTTGAATGCATGCAGGATTTATATTTCCCCAGGGGAAAGTTAAACTTCAGACTCATTGTAGCATCCCTGGGCCCAGTTGGTTGGTATACCAAGTGTCACGAGGCTTGCTGAGAGCCTCTTTGATTCAGGGCAACAATACCTAATGAGGGTGTTAGGCAGGCATTTGGCTTGGTCATGATCAAATCAACATTTTCAAATGCTTTCTGAGAATTTTTCCTTTTGCTCCATTATTTACCATGTGAGTTGGAAGTTGAATTAACACATGCGGAGAAAGGAATGTTTTGCTTGTAGGGCTTATTTATATAGGCAAGAACCATGGAAATTATTTTAACATTCTTGTTCTTTTCAACTTTATGCTATGTGGGTTCATCCCACACCTTTGGCAAATATTTTTTTTAAATAAAGCCAGAGTTTACTCTTTGTGGTTCACCTGTATCTTGAACACTGTACCATTCTTATGCCCTCTTCTCTTAAAGGACATGTTGCAGAAATGGAAAAGATTCAGAAAAAGCAGTGAGGGCAGTCAAAGGCAGGGAACAGCTTCCATACAAGCTGTGACTTGGTGGGCTGGCCATGTGTGTTGGGATTATGTGGTAAGGGTTGGGTAGTGAGGTGTGGTGGTCACTCTGAGATGTCAGAAGCTGCCCCCATGTTGGACAGGGCCAATGCCACTCTCTTCGAAGATGGTCCTGCTGTTGGCCAAAGCTGAGCCAATCAATGACAGTGGTAGAGCACCTGTGATAATGTCTTTAAGAAAGACTAAAAACTGCTGCACAGCAACAGCTGGGAGAGAGGAGTGAGGAGATGTGAGAGCAGCAGCCCTGAAGCCACCGAGGTCAGTGAAGGAGGGTGAGGAGATGCTCCTCAAGCAGATGGCTATAGCCACTGATAGAAACAGAACACTATATCAGATGAACCCTTGGACTTTCCCAGTACTGTATTTTTTAATGAGGAAATATAAGAACATAGCTTATAGATAAGTAGAGTTTGACAAGGTGGTTCTCACTGAGATTTCTGAGAAACAGAAAAAAAATCCAACATATGTACTTAAGGGAGAAGAAAGGGGACAACTGCTTCTCCCAGAAAATGCATCAGTTTTGACATCAGCTTTGTCCATACAAGCAGACAGCTGGGTACAAATGGCGAGCAACATGATTACTTTGAAGGCACTGCTCTGAAAAGGCTATAAACATTGAGAAATAGGATCTTTCAACATACTGAGAACAAGAACAAAGTATAACACGGTATAAAATTATCTCCTTGCTTGGTCAATTTTAGTCAATTTTCTTCAAAGATCAGGTCATTTAGGTAAATCTGCATCAATGAAAGGAGAAAGCAGTTTAGACGCAGGCATTTCAATACATGAAAGGAAAAACATTAAAATTGCTTCAAAGACTGTGAGTGGCCTGTTTTCAGGCAGGTATTTTTCGGGTTGTTTATTACAGTACTTTTAATTTGTGGTTTTGAGTGATCGCATATTTTGGCTTGGAAAAATAGTTCATCCAAAACAAAAAGCACTGTTTTAAAACTTGTTATACTCCTCTTCAGTCTCCCATTGAGTAAATAATCCAAAATTAATGTCTAAAGAAGTGTGCTGTGAGGGAAGCAGAGGGCTGAAATTCTCAGACCACAGCTTAAACTGTTATTTTACATTTTGACAAATAGATTAGTCATGTTCTTATTGATGAAGATACCACAATATTTGTGTTATTTAAAAAGCAACGGTCCTTGCATCAAGCTTTATTAATTTTCCTATTCTGCATTGTAGAATCATTTAGGTTAGAAAAAAACCTTAAAATCCCTGTTAACCAAACACTGCCAAGTCCACCACCAAACCATGTCCCTAAGCATCACATATTTTAAATACCTGCAGGGTTGGTGACTCAACCCTTTCATTGGACAGCTTGTTCCAGTGCTTGACAACCTTTTTGGTGAAGAATTTTTTCCTAGTATCCAACCTAAACCTCCTCTGGTGCAACTTGAGGCCATTTCCTCTTGTCCTATCACTTGTTACCTGGGAGAAGAGGCTGATCCCACCTTGCTACACCCTCCTTTCAGGTAGCTGTAGAGAGTGATAAGGTCTCCCCTCAGCCTCCTTTTCTCCAGGCTAAACCCCAGTTACCTCAGCCACTCCTCGTAAAACTTGACCTCCAGACCCTTCACCAGCTTCGCTGCTCTTCCTCGAACATGCAAATCCAGTTATCAGCTAAACAATTCTGAAAAAGTCAATTTGCATTTACCTTCTTCAAATATTTTGACAGCTTGTAGGGAGAGGTTACTCACCACTGCAGGTAGCTACTGATTTCCCTTAAAACTTCTTATTGAATACCAGAGGGCTTTTGTTGTTTATTGCCAGGTACTTTTAAGTAACTGTAAAATACAATATGGAAGTCAGAGGTTTCTTTTACTGAGTCCACCAAACATAACAATTTCACCATGGAAATCTGCCCAGCCTCTTTTACAGTGAACACTAACACAAAGAATTTGTTTTATTCTTTGCAATGTTTTCCTCACTCAGGTTTTTCTGGTGTACTTTGATCATTGGTTGTCCTTACAGACTTTGCCAAGTTCCTTGCTAGCAATGTGTTTGAAGAAAGGTTTTGTATTTAGTTTTAATTCCTTTTTCCAGTTGCTCTTCAAACTCTCTTTTGGACCCTCCTACTTATGTTTCTACATTTATTCTGCCAGAGGTCATGATCATTTTCTTAGGTTCGGCACAGCTTCAGCCATCTGAAGGATGCCTTCTTGTTTCTAATAACCTTCCCTACCTGCTGTTCGGTCCTCATGACTTTTCCACCCCCTTTCTAAAAATACTTTTAAAATAATCTGTGGTATGCATTCATCAGTTCTGCTCCTTCAATAATCTCTGCACTGTCTGTAGGGTTTTAGTTCTTTTAGTTGCTCATTTTAAATGTTTCTTCATCTTTGTGTGACTCTGCCTCTTGAAACAGAGCAAAACTGTGATGTATCTTTTTGGGTTTTGTCAGGCCTGTAAGGATACAGAGTTTATATAGGTTCATATTTGCATTTTTGTGCCAAGACACATGTGACATTCAGGACAAGGGGCAATGGCTGTAAGTTAAGAGTATAGGAAGTTCCACACCAACATGCAGAAGAATTTTTACACAGTGAGGGTGACAGAGCCCTGGCACAGGCTGCCCACAGGAGGTGTGGAGTCTCCTTCCCTGGAGATATTCAAGACCCATCTGGACGCCTCCCTGTGAAACCTGTCCTAGGGAACCTGCTTTGGCACGGGGGTTGGACCTGATGATCTTTGGATGTCCCTTACAGCCCCTAGGATTCTGTGATTCTGTGACAAGGTTGAGAGAGGTATTCCACTTTGTGGGCTACCTTCACAGCTGCTTCAAGATGTACATGCCTATGTTCTTGTAAAAATGTGATCACTGTGTTATGTACTAGTGTGAATCTTCATAAGGGTGACTGAAGGCTCCTACCGTTCTCATGTTTCCTGCCCTTTCTGCCTCTAATCTCTCACAACATAGCAGTCAGTGCTGCCATCCTGCCTGGGTGGTCAGTAATGTCTTATGTTTTTCCTATTTAGGCCTTGAATTTCTGTCCCTAAGGACATTGAGGCATTTGATCAGGTAGGTATTTTGTCAGTTTTGATCATTATCAAAGTGGGCTTCTCTGGTGCAGTGACTGTTGAGAGGATGAGTGTAGACATGAGACCATGAGGCAGGAAGGGAGCAGCAACAGAGTTCAGAAAAAGGTATTCTTGCTCCAGGGATTCACCCAGATTTTCTCCACAGTCAGAAGAGAGAGGGGTGCTTTGTTAAAGAACAAATAATCCTACCTTCTTTGGAATAAGACAAGCCAGTTTATTCTTAAAGTTAGATTAGCTGCTTCTAACTTATTTTTCCAATTGCAACATACACATTTGATGTCTCTTTGAGAAAGGATTTAAGTGTCTCAAGTGTGTCTTCAGGGAAATACAGTCTGTGCTGTACACTGATTGGGTTACCCTTCTTCCTCCTACTGAAATTGGTCCAACATATCATTTAAATGTTGAAGACAGAGCTTCTTACTGGTGGGGCTCACAAAAGGAGGGCAGCAGAAATAGGATACAATGGTTCTCATGCTTGGTCTAAGGACCTATTTTTATATTAAATAGTTAGTGGGTAAATGAAATTCTTGGAATAGAGACTGTCTGCCAATAAAGTAACTTTACTCATCATCTCTCAGTCTTGGGCCAATTCTGCTTAAGCATGGAAGCACAGTTCCAGGCACCTGAGGGACTTTGAAGTCCAGATTTTGAGGGTTAAAATTTTACTCTTTTCAGGGGGAATAAATAACTTATTTCTAGAAAGAGAGATGAATACACAAAAATGGAGAGGGGGGAAGGATAAGATTTGTATTATTATGCCTGACACATATAAAAGAGCCTAATCCCTCTTAAAGTAACTCAGATATATTCGTTTAAGAGGTACATACTGGTTATATTGATTCAGCAACAACAATAACTGGGTTTGTGTAACGTATAAAGTTTAATAATTAAGTAATTAATCTGAGGCTACATCTATGAAACAGCAAGCTTTACAGTCTATTCCAGTTGTAAAGGCGTAGGCACTGAAGCACCTCTGGTTTGAAGGGGAGGAAAGATATGGCAGCCCATGACAGCCAGTGAAATGCCAATGAATACATAGAAGCCAGTTTCAGCAGCTGCTGCGACTTACCAAATTTAAAGTAAACCTTCTTATGCATTGAAAGATAAACATACAAATACTTGGTGAATGCCCAAAATAACAAATGTCTTGACAAGTGTTGGTCAATCTCAAATATAGCAGACATTTAGTGGAGTTGCAGTATTACTGCCTGAATTCTTTGATGCCAGGCAAGAAGCAGCTCCTTGTGGGCTTCCTAAGTACAGACTGTGCTGTTTTGTTCTAGATGGTTTTTTATGACTATACTCAGAGGAAGTACTTAATGGTGACAATTTACAGATTTGAAGAGTCAGTTTTCAGTATATATGACCCTGTGGACTACATTTCATAACCAACATCACAGGGATTTTAATGATTACTTCTTTAAAAAAAAAAATAGAAGAAACTTTTGTAGTACTTCTACGTAGCAAAAATATGAATCTTTTGCTATGTGTGTTCCTGTTTAACAATGTGGTGAAACTGCTTGAAGACTGACAACTCCCACTACAGACAGAATTATTTCTTATCTGTAATCTCACATACCCAAGCATTTATACTCTTTTGTTCCATTTCATATCATGTAGGTTTTTATACTGTAGTGTCTGAGCAGCTTTCTGAAATGCAGCAAGCAATGTGACTAGCATCCATCATATCTATTCTTGCATCTATTCCCTATGGGAACAATGAGAATAGCGGAGATGCCTTGAGTTTATAAATTAAGTCAAAGCTGAAAATAACTTTTGCACATAGACGCCCTTTGGTTATTCAGGAAATACATTCCAAACACTTAGCCCTGGAGAAAATGATGTGTCTAGTGCAGATGAGCTTCACCCTCGCTGTAGACAATTTCAGCATGTCAGAGAAACAGTGCTGTTGGCGATGTTGCTAATGCTGGCCTTTCAGTTAACCTTGGTTGAAACAGTGATGTACTTGGAAGATAATAACTGAGACCTTGGGCAAGAGTAAATACTGTACGGAGAGCTGGTTCAGGAAGCAGAGGACAGATCTGCTCCCCTAAACAGTAGACAACATTGTTTGGAGGAAGTGCTACAGTATTTTGAACTTCAGTGTTTTCCAAGTGCTGAAGGCTACAAAACCCAATGTGCTGTGTTACCTTGCTCGGCTCTGAATACTTCATGCGGTAACGCGATCACTGCCCACCGGCACGAAACGGAGGACTTCATATCAGTGAAGAAAAGCAATCCAACTGACAGGCTGATGTCACTGGTTGTGGGTGCCTCTAGCAAAAAGATTATTTCAGGCTGGCTTTTAGGTCTACCCTGATAAAATACCAGCTCTAATGCCATGCTAGGGCTTAATAGAAATACTAACCAGCTAAGAAACATGATCCAGCTAGAGGGATTTTTTTTTCTGGTATGGGCATCTCATGGAAGCCCAGCCATTAAAGCTAACATAAAAATTAGTCTGACACCTTCCCACATCTTCCAGTTGATCTAAATAAATAAGTAACAACCCTCCAAATATCCAATAAGTAATCTCTCCATGCCAAATTTTGCTCCTGAGCTGCATACCTATGATTTTTAACTCTGTGGGAGTTGCTTTTCTATAACCCTGCCTAAAATGTGGCCCTTATCGGTGACTGTGTCTTCGGTCTTTCTAGAGTAGGTCAAGACAAGAATTTAAATGATGATATTGTGCTGCTTACTGTGGCGTCCCCCAGGAGTTTGTGTGGTCCCTACTGATTGCCTTGAATCATTAATCAAAGGGTAACTGCACTGCACAGCCCACAATACATTCTCAGCAGGCACATGCATTGATGATGCTGCACCAAGAAAAAAGACTTAATTGCATTGACAGTACAGTTTTTTCACAGTTTAGAGTGTTTATCAAAATTGTGCTTGTAGCATCTAAAAATACTGTAATTAATGCAGCTTTTGGCCTCTTCGCACGCTGTTTTCTTTTGAGTTTCTTCTGCTAAAGAAGACAGCTGTTTGCTAGGAAAACAAATTCATCTCTTTTCCTTCTCTCTCTCGCCTCCTGTTTTGTATTTGAGTGCATCAGTAGGAGGCTCACAGTTTGTTGTAAATGTTCATTCACAGTTTCTGCAGATTCCTACATTCATATTCACAAAGGCAGAATATTTCAAGATGTCCTTCATATCAAGTTACTGTTACTTCACATCAGACGTGCAGAATACAAAATACAGATTTCAGGGGCTTTGCCTCCCAAGGCAAAACATGGATCCTTAAGGGTACAAAACCCACTTTCTTTGAGGAGAGTGTAAAAATTTGGGTCAGCCATTTCTTCACTCCTAAAATGCTGCTTCTAATTGCTGATCTAAATGTGGCTTGTGGGTGTTAAGACACAGAGTTTATTACAGAATAAGGAAAGCAGGCCTTCTTTGATCAGAAAAAACACCAGTGATAGAAGGTGAGGTAGATGCTGGTGAACTGGCTTGTGACATGATTAGGCTCTTGGGTCTCAGCTCCTGGGCAGGCAAAGATGGTGCTTTTTCCTATTAAATAATCAGGCTGTGAGAACAGGACGAACCATGAGATTTGGGCCACCACCATGGGCTGTTGCTTCTGTGCTGGGCAGCCTGCACACATACGGGGACCTGCAGGCCCATGAGAAACACAACCTAATAAAGCTGGGAGTATGGGAATGACATATGCCGTGCTGTGCAGAGAGTGACAGGAGCAAAGGGAATTTGTAAAGGAAACAGATCTGACTTAGGATGAAGAAGATGCTGGGAAAAAAAATCTGTTTGAGTATCAAGAAAAAGGACACATAACATCTGTTTTGCTCACAACTCTACAGAAAAGTAGTATTATCACGACTCATTTTTGTCATCCATCCACTACCATTAACTATTACAAAGTGCTTTACTACTTAAAATATCCACATCAGGTTTTAAAATGTTCCAGTTCCTACATATTGCCTTGTAAATCTTGTATTACAGTGGAGAAGGCAGTGTATGCTGTGTATGTAGCAGAGCTTTGCAAGGCTGCAATTTCACTGAAATGACTATTATTACCTTATAGACTGCAAGGGCAAAGCTCAAGTGGTGCAGTATATGAAATCTTAAGGTTAAATAATGGATTTTGCCATAATGTTATGCTGGACTTAATACTTCTGCTGCTGATGTAGGACTTGCAGCTCTGTTAAGACAGGGTCTATTGAAAATCTCCATCATTATCTGGCATAAAAGCCTGCATGGTGTACACCCACAGTGCGAAGGCTCAAGATCCCAGAAGAGGTGGAACTACCTTGAGTTCATAGAATGCTTTCTGCTTCATGAATGAAGATAATTACAGTCAAGCTGCCACTACATTGATAGTATACAGTGCATCTGAGAATGGACATTATTTTAAATCTTACTAGTCTGAACTGCAGCACCAGAGACAATTCAATTAAATGATCCTATGACAGTTTAAATAGCCAAGCATTGGGATCCACAACAGTTGAAATGGTGCCTGTTGAGCAGTACTGTGGTTGGAGTCAGGTAAGATGCTGTCATGATTTAGCCCCAGCCAGCAGCTGAGCACCATGTGGTCACTTGCTCACCCCTCCTCACTGGTGGGATGGGGAGGAGAATCGGAAAAAAAAAGGTAAAACTCGTGGGTTGGGATAAGGACAGTTTACTGGGACAGCAAAGGAAGAGTAAAATAACAAGAATACTCCTAAAAGAATATATGAAGTGGACAATGCATAATGCAATTTACTCATTGCCCAGAACCCAATGATCAGCCCAGCCTCAAGCAGCGATCCCTCCTCCCTGGCCAGCCCCCTTTATACACAGTGTGTGACATCATATGGTATAGAAAGAACAACGCTTTGGCTAGTTTGAGCCACCTGTCCAGCTGTGTCCCCTCCCAGCAACTTGTGAAAATTAACTCTATCCCAGCCAAAAAACCAGGATAGATTACTGGTCCTGCAGCAGAGCCTGTACCCACCTAAACCTATGCCCACCACAAGAATTAATCAGCAATACATATATAGGACTAAAGAAGGAAATTAAACATGATTAAAGAATAAAAATCACAGAATCACAGAATCACAGAATCACAGAATCACAGAATCGTAGGGGTTGGAAGGGACCTCGAGAGATCATGGGGTCCAACCCCCCTGACAAAGCAGGCTCCCTATCTCATAATTACACAGACAGGCGTCCAGACGAGTCTTGAATATCTCCAGAGAAGGAGACTCCAC
>VZTU01033779.1:50763-98548 GCA_013400835.1 Zapornia atra
TCCAGCAGGTCATCCCCCAGCCTGTACTGATACAGATGTTTATTCCTCCCCAGATGCAAGACTTTACACTTGCTCTTGTTGAATTTCATTAGGTTTCTCCCTGCCCAGCTCTCCAGCCTGTCCAGGTCTCTCTGGATGGCAGCGCAGTGTTCCTGAGTGTCAGCCACCCCTCCCAGCTTTGTATCATCGGCGTACTTGCTGAGGGTGGATGCTATTCCCTCATCAAGGTCGTCAATGAAGATATTAAACAGGACTGGACCCAACACTGAGCCCTGGGTAACACTGCTAGTCACAGGCCTCCATTCAGATTCTGCTCCACTGATCACCACCCTCTGAGCCTGGTCCGACAGCCAGTTCTCAACCCACCTCACTGTCCACTCATCTATCCCATGTTCTCTCAGCTTTTATATCAGGATGTCATGGGAGACAGTGTCGAAAACCTTGCTGAAGTCAAGGTAGGTGACATCCACTCCTCTCCCTCCATCCACCCAGCCAGTGGTGAGATCATAGAAGACTATGAGATTGGTTGAGCATGATCTTCCTTGGTAAAATCACTATAGACAAAACAAATTAAAATCAAATGTATTTTAAATAATTAAGATTATAATGAAGATGCTCTTAACATAGGTCCTGTTTTACATTCAATACACTTTAAGCCATTCTTTTCTTTCTGTATCTTGAAGTGGTATTTTGTATGGAACGGAACAGCTTGAACATTTCAGCATAGTAGTCTTCAAGCAAATGCATTGAACAGAGATTATTTAGGCTATTGCTTGCTGTAATCTTCCAGAATAATTTGAGTTTGATGTCTTTGTAAAAACCATGCCATTTCCAGTAGAAACTTTGCTCTTAGAAGAGATGCCTTACAGATTAGATTAAATTTAATGCATGGGGATTTTGACCTTTAAAACCACTGAAGGTCAAAGTGTCTCTAGAATTGACAATGCAGCTTGTGCTGGTATTTCTTTTCATTCATTAGGAAGATAGCATTAAGTTGTAGTGGTTATGACACTGCTGTTGAAATTTCACTAGGACTTTCATTTAAAAGGGGTGAAAAATTAACAAACCAAAACTATTGTACCTGATCGTTGATCAACTGTTGAAATCAACATTGCAATATTACTTTTCTTTGTATAATGTGAAGGATGAGTTCAGCTTATGAATTTACCTTTGTCTCTGATACAAAAAAACATAGAACAAAAGTTATCTTCCAACTGAAATTTTCTGCTTTCAAAAAGCATGGCACTGTAAGGCATTAGATGAATAGGAATGAGCCCTGGCTTTGCATTGGGCTGTTGTTTTGATTCATGACTGCAAGCTGCTGTTGAGGCTTATTCCAGGTTTACAAAGAGACTGTCATCATGGGTGAGAATACAGACGTTCAAAATCCCTCTTACCTGCTGATGCTGGGAAGTGCTGAGGCTTCCCTCTCCCCTCCCATTCCCACTTCTCTCACTTCTTAGCAGAGACCCACTTGTCCTTTAGCTTAGCAGAGAAAGGAAAAATGTCAGGAAGGGAAACATTGCTCATTAAAGCTCAGCCTAAATACCTATGTGGATTTTTAAATAAGTGAACTGTCAGCTTTTTAAGCAGCCATATATCAGCCTCCTGTTTCACTAGGTACCCCAGACAGGGAGAAGCAAGACAAGCTCAGTGTGCCACGGGTGGCTTCAGAAAGCTGCCCACAGCCCCTGACAGTCTACTGTGCTGAATGCAAACACACTCCTCGCAGCCCAGTGTCAGGCTGCCTGCAAACCCTCTGACCCACAGCATAAACACCCCTGTCTCTCCTTCTCCTTTCCCCAACCCACGCTTCATAGAATCATAGAATGGTCTGGGTTGGAAGGGACACCAAGGATCACAGAGTTCCAACTCCCCTGCCACAGGCAGGGCCACCAGCCTCCAGGCCTGGATCTACACAAGGTTGCTCGGGGCCCCAGACACATGGTAAATGTCTTCCCCGGTGTAGCCAGAGGGATGCTGTAATGCCATCTTACGGCAGTGATGTATCCCTGGCACTACTACTGCTCCCTTAGAGAAGGTAATGTTAAAGACATCAGAAAAGAAGCCGTAAATGTTGTGCCAGGATTACCTGAAAGAGAAACTGCAGCTTGCAGCTAATTGGTTACAATTTGTTCTGTGAGGGATCATCCTTACACAGACAGGCTCAGCTGTTTCCTGCTGCCCTCGCCCCTCCTGTGCCCAGCAGTTTACAGACCCTTTGATAAAGATTGTCAACTTAAATAAAAATATAGAAATAAAGCAGCAATTTCAGCCCAGTTTTCACTCTAATATTACTGCTAGTCTGTTTTGGGTTTTGTCCTGTGCTATTTTTAAAACGCTTAGTAACATCAAATGCTAAAACACAGGTGCTATTACTGATTTTTAAGCTGTACGGTTACACTAACATTACAATTCTTAAAATATTGCTGTCTAATTTTGCTACTGAGATGAAGTTTGGGTTGTAACTCAACAGGCGTCAGTTCTGGGAAAGCAGAAACCAGGGTAGGTTGCAAGTGGTTCCTGTCAAGCAGCCATTCAGATGACTGTAGTGCCAATTGCTTTTCAAAAAGCCAGGTTGTTATTTTCACCAGCTGACTGGTGCACAAGACGTCTGCTGGTAGCAACAAAATGTGACCTAAGGCTGATGTCCATTACACTGATAAAAGATCTGGAAAATTGATATTATTTCTTGTGATATATGTACTTTGGAAAAAAGATTTTTAAACAATTCACTATATAAAAACTTAAGGCTGTTCCTGCTCTTTAATAGAGAAGAGTAATTTTGAGTGATGTTTCAGCTGATGATAAATTTCAATGGTTCTTAAGGTTTTTATTCTTCTTTTAAATCATACATATAACTCCTTTAGCAGCCACAGGAGTTATGGGCAGTGCAGAACAAGTATTTCTTGTTCCTTATGATCCTAAGGCATAATTTTGTCTGTATGAATGATATATGAACTTTCTTAGTTATCAAAACTTCACAGTTTTTGGAAAAGCAACAATAGAAATTTACTACAGCTTCTATGATATATTATTTTTCCCCCACTCATGGATTAACTTACTGCAAATACAACTGTCATGTGCTTGGCATTACGATGCTCCTGAGGAATTAATGTGAAGTAATATTGTTTTCCTTGAAATACAAAACCAAACTTAAACCAACACTCTTTTCTAGGGAAAAGGAAAAAACACGGACCCAAGAACAAATCAATAAAACAAAACCCCCAAAATATTTCTAGGCACATAACTGAAAACTCATTTTGTCCTTGTACTTCTGTGGCCATGTGTTTACTGCCCTGAAATCCAGACTCCAAATCCTTCCATCACTCCGTGATACACTGGTAAATTATATAAACCAGATCATTGGACTAGTACTCCGTTAACTACTGTGCTAGTAATAGTGTGTCACAACCTTTCCTCAGCCTCGCTTAGACCTTCATATGTTTTCTGCAGTTTTGGATCTTAATATAAGAGTATTAATCTTTCCAAACTCTAATTTATCTTGAGCACATGTGTACAAACTTTTCTTGCCACTCATCCCTGTGGCGTTTCAAGTGTCTCTGGGGTTTCACTGACGTTCATCATTATGTAACCAAGGTTACTACAGGGCTTTGTTTCTGTATTACCCACAGACAAATAATTGTTGGCTGGACTCAGAATCAGGCCATTTCCTAATTGGAGATCATTGACTAAAATGACTTGACTCTTGAGATCTTCTCTTTCATTTCTAGCACACAGTTCTGTCATCCTATGCATGAAGGTAGTAAAGCAGTTTCTTATTCCATTTGGCCATGTCTTCTTCCAGGTGTTTCCAAGCCCTATTATTGTTCAAGTGCCATCTTCATGACTCACCCAGCATCCCTGGAAAAATAAAAATCCCCTCTGTGCCATCCTGCAGACAAGGCCCATACCCAGAACTGTGGGATCCTTCTTGTCCTTACCTTCCAGGGGCCAGGCTCATTTGCCCTCGGGGTCAAACCATAAGGTTTACTTTAGCAAGGTTCAGAGAACCCATAATCAAGTGAAACAGATGAGTGAATCACCTGGTTACTGTAGGTATGAATATTAGTGCATCATAATTAGACTCTACCTCTCTCCTTCACCAGTTTAACAACTACAGACAGTAACTGCTTATAAGAAGATGTGACACTGGACCAATTTGATTTTTGTTCTTCCAAAGGAAACTCTACAGACACCAACTTGAGCTGTCTCAGCGCATCTCAACACTGGCTGTAACCTCTGTTAATTCCCCATGACTGGTGTTTTGACAGTTTGCATATAGCCCATTTGGTGGCTACATAGGCTGTTTAAGGAAGGTGATTTTGAGCAGCATTGGTCAATGAGGGGGTGATGTACTTTCACAGGTGTACTAGGATTATTCCAAATGCCTCTGTGCCAGTCTTCAAGCCCCCACTTTGTTGGCTGCTTTCTTGTCTGTACTAGAGCTGCTCTACCTGTTTCATTTATGTTTGAGCTTCTCACTTATCTTCTTGTAAGAGTTGCGCTCCTCACCTCACTGTCTCTTCTCCTGTTTTTCTTCCAACACTACTATAACAGCTGCCGTAGCCTGAATCAACTCACAGTTTTCTTTTTTTCCCTTCAGTGGATTTATATCTGAAACTTCTTTCCTTGGTGCCTCCTCCCACCCTCGCCATTCTCCCATAGAGGCAGCTGTTTTTAGCAGCAAAGGTACATTCCTTGGCCTTGTACTCCCCAGCGTGATCCCCACAGCATTTGTTTTTCTCCCCTAATGCTCTACTCTTATCTTCATGTGCCCTCACGAGCTGCCCAGCATTCCTCCAGCCCAAGCCACCTTCCCTGTTAACTCCTCCTTTCCCATAAACAATCTATTCTTCCTTATGCCATCAAAAACTTACATGACTTTACTTAAATGACCTATAAAAGCCACAGATGTCCAGGGCTCAGCATTTCACTATTCTGCCTGTTCTTCTGCCACAAAAGCCGTAGTAGTGTCTCTCCTTCAAAGACCTTTTTCCTTCATGACTGTATTTGCTGGTGGATTTGAAAACTACTTTGCTGTTTTGCTTTGGCATATATGGGTTATGACCTTTTTAGCAACCTGGTATTCAAGTGTTCTTGTTCTCTGTATGTGACAATGATACAATTTCTATTTCTGCTCCACGCAGACTCCCACATTCTTGCCCTTATAGCGTTGGTTGCTGAGTTTCCTGCATTCTGCATCAACCTGTTACAAGAAAAACAACGCCTTTTGTTGCTTGCAGGACTCACCTGGTGCAGAGTAGATGAAAGAAGCCAGGACTGAATTTTTTACTCCTTTTACAAAAAAAAAAATAATTTGAAAAAGACAGATAATTGCTAGCATTTCTGTTGTGCTAGGCATTTATTTGGTACACTTAAATGTGTATCAATATGCACAAAGTCTCAGGGAGTACACGAGCAAAGGGGAATCAGTCCTCACCTGGAAACTCTCATGGTAGGTGCACTCTTCTGTCTGGTGCTCATTGAGGTGTCTGTGTACTATTTTACCTTCATGTTGTACTTTATATATTGCAGTTTCACAGGAAAACTCTCTTTAGGTAGTCTGAAGAAGTTTGTGGGTTTTGCACAATCCACTTTTCATATGGTTGTGCTTACACAACTGCATTGTGTATTGGTGAAATGTTTTGTGAGGTGGCTTTAGTTTTGTAGCAGCTTTGCAACCTATTCATATTGCATGGCGTTTAGTTCCACTGATCTGCTAAGATTGTGAGAGTCCACAGCATCTCCATCCTGCAGCAGAAGTAGACATGGTCAAGAGTAGTGACCATGATTTTCTGTGCTTGATACTGTCCACTTGTAGCAAAAACAAAGTGGAAATGAAACAGATTTTGGGCTCTTTCAGTTGTATTATGAGCATTACAATTGCGCTCCTCATTAAAAACTTTTGGAGGTGAAACAAGTCTGTCTAGTGGCTAAAATTATTAGGAAGTTACATTGACTCTTTCTTTAGCAGGAAAAAGCTTGGGATGGCAACTACAAGTAAAAAGGCTCCAAAGTAAGAAGAAACAAGTTGGTTTTATTTATAGTTTTGCAGTGAGGCTTTTCCAGTGAAGGGCGGCGGGGGCAGGGAGAGGAGTTCCTATTGATTATTAATCCTATAACAAGCCATACAAAGGGCCTGGTTGTGAGTGTTGGCCACACAAAAATAAATATCATAGTGTTTTTTATCTTGTCTGTGTTCAGTTTCTCGTTCAGTTTCATCAAGATTGAGCAAACCTATGGTATTAGTGAATTGCACTTAATTTTCCATGTATGGAAGCAGTGTCAAATTTTATTACTTGCCATCACAAGTGTCTTTGGCTTACACTTAGCAAATATCCTCTGCAATGTGCTGGTTTTCAAGTGTTCCTAATAGACTTGAAATTTTTAAAGCAGTCTTCTGTTCTCTTCTCTAAACTGCCAGTTTTGACAAGGCATATATGCTGGATTTGCTGCATTTGTGTTGCATTTTATTCATGCTTTGGTCTGCTAAGTTGATTTGGTCTCCCTCCTTTTTGCCTATTGATGACAAATGTGCAATTCTAGAAGTCTTAGACTAGTCCACAGCCTCTTCCCATTTGAAACCAAAATGTTGGTTATAACTCACCAGAGATTATTCCTTGAAGATTTGGTTTGTAGGATCAACTGAAGTTTTATTGGCATTTGTGGGAGGAAAAAAATGGCAATACATGTCCCAGTTTACCAGAACTCTCTGATTTACAGTGGCCAAAATCTACCAATTAACCCCATTTGATTTAGGATTCCCAAAGGAATAGGGAAGTTGGTACAAATCTGATGACTCAATCATTTCACCAGATATAGAGATTTTTAAAACTATTAGAATAAAAAATATTTTGTTACAGAAAAGTGGTATGAAACAATGGCATATATTGAAAATAATGTGGTTTACTCCTTAACTGTTTAGTAATGGCTAGTCTATAATTTAAAATTCTTAGGATCAGGAATGATGTAATTCTGCTGTTGGAGAAGGTTGTTATTGGTATGGTCAGCAGTCTTTGATCTCCCTTGTATTTTTGGTGGGTTCACCTGCGATGTTTCTTTTTTGAGGGAAAAGAGACAGAGATAGAAAAAACTAACATAGTGCATTTCTTGAGAGTTGCCTGTGCTCCTTTCTGCCCCTGACCAAGATTCAAGGGATTCGGGGTCTGGAGAACAGGTCTTACGAGGAGAGGCTGAGGGAACTGGGGCTGTGCAGCCTGGAGAAGAGGAGCCTCAGGGGAGACCTTGTCATGCTCTAGGGCTGCCCAAAAGGAGGTTGCAGTGAGGCGGGTGTTGACCTCTTCTCCTTAGAGACTAGTGATAGGACAAGAGGGAATGGTCTCAAGTTGTGCCAGGGAAGGTTCAGGTTGGATATTAGGAAAAATTTCTTCATTGAAAGAGTGGTGAAGCGTTGGAACAGGCTGCCCAGGAAGGTGGTGAAGTCACCTTCCCTGGATGTGTGTTAAAAACCTTCCTTATAAAGGTGAACATTGCAAAGTTATCAAGAGCTTTGTGACTGGGCACAGAGACATCACAAAAAAATATCAGATTACATTATCATCTTAATTCCTCCTCTGTGGTGGGTTTGGGGAGTGGTGGGGATGTTGATCCACATGTGGGTTGTATGGTTTGCTTTCATGGGCTCTTTTTGAAGATAACTTTGAAAGTTTTTTGGATTTATCATATGCATAATCACACATGTATCTGGGAACATGACTTAAATCTGTTTCACCCTTTTCTCAACCTGTACGTTTGAAATATGATACACAAATCAGTATTGAGGCTGAGAGGTCAAGCTTGGATTAGTTTGCACCTTATACTTCTGATTTTGGCTAGCATTCAGAGACAAAACCATATTCTTTCATTGTCCATCTGCCTAAAACCCAAATAACTCAAAAAGGTCCTAGCAGGCACGGTCCTAAAAGCTGAAATTTGGTATTAAATTTGGCCAGATTATTGCTTTCTTTAAGACATGGAAAGACTCTCCCCACATACACAAAAAAGAAAAAGAAAAAAAAAAAAGCAAACCAGCATACAGACAGTCATTATCTGAAATACATGAATTTCAAAATAGAACTTAGATCATGGAACCATAAACAAAACCACCAACAACAAATCGTTAAAGAAAATAAGGGGCGGGGGGGTGTTTCCTGGTTTTGGTGTGTTTTCTGACAGTTTTATTTTATTTTTCTTTCCTTTTTTCAAGTACAGAATAATTTTTGTATCTTCTATTTTGTGTCTTTATTAGAAAGTACAGTTTTGAAAGAACATGCATATTTAGTTTTGATGTCACCTGTTCATTCTTGTACTAAATTTGTATAACAAACATTTCACTCAGTTTTGTAGAAAGACAGTACTCTAACAAAGAAGGATATAAACCCCACCTAAGCCTGAAAGGTTTCATTTGTAGGTAAGGACTTGCAAGGAGATGAAGTGCTTTAGTGTAAGTTCATAAGCTGCTTTTACAACTGATGAGAAAAATGAGCTTAGACCTTCCTTTTTCCTCTTCTTTGACCTAGTCATTGAATCACTTGTAACTTTTCTTGAATGGGATTGGAAGACAAAAGTGTGTACTTTTAAAGGACTAAAACACTTCCTCCTTCCCTGAGGAAGATGAAATATTAGTAAGGACTTTGTTTCTTCACAGTTTATTTATTTACATATAATTACCTTTAATCTTACGTTTCCTCTGTTTTGTGTTTGCTTGGCTTGGTTTTTAGTTAGTTAGTTTTCTGTTTCTTTTGCATTGACGAGCCAAATGCTTTCTTGCATCAACTCTGAAATTTTGTTATTGGTTAATACCTGGCACCCCTAAACTCCCAGTGGCATGAAAAGATGAAACATCCCTGAGGATGCTTCACCCCTGAGAAAAGAGGGTGTGGAATCAGGAAGGAAAGCTTTTACTAAATGAGAAATAGTAAAATTTAGCCCTTGGTATTATCTTATTGTGATGGAAAGACACTCGAGTGCAGGGTTTTAAAAATAAAAAATAAGAATAATTTATTTTTCAACCACGTGCATTCAATACGTCACTACTGCAGGTTTCATGGATATAATGGAGAAATGCACTATTGCTATTTAGAAGTACAACTACACTTACTACAACCACATATTGGTTTCACACACAGAGTAGTGTATTTTGGAGATTCACAAAATACACTACTGCCAACACAACAGTCACAGAATTCAGTACTACTGCCCACAACAGAGTCACATCACTCACTGTTACAGTCACTCACTGTTACCGCCCACGGGTAATTCACAAGGTTCAATATTACAACCACCACAGATTCACAGAACACACTATCACAAGTGCACCAAATACTACATGTGTGTTAGTTAATCACCTGAGACTACAAACTTATTGCATATCAAATATTCACTTACCCATCTCTCTTGTAAGGGTTCTCAGTACATTATCTCTGCCAGCATCCTGGCCAAGGGGGCAGAGTCTCCTCACAGAGCTGGTGAGGTGTCTCCCCCATCTCAGACTGAATGCAAGGGGTTTTTATTTGATTTTTTTGTCTGATATAGGTGACAGTGGGCAGGACTATGACCTAGTGGACAATACCATTTTCCATGTGTGTCATTAGCAGTGATCCCCCTTATCTTATGCCCTGTTGCATCTCTTTGCATTCTCTGGGCCCATTAAGGCCAAATAGAGACCCTCTGGCTTGCTTTTGTCTTACTGATAGGCAGCTGAATAGTGGCTTGATTGGGACTCAGGGCATATTGTTTGTTGAAGGAATTCCAAGGCTCAACACGGGTTTCTGTTCCTTGAATTATGCAGCACTGCCCATTAAGGCTCATTTTTTAGGACAACTCAAGACTGAGCTGGCTGCACAGCTCCCTGTGGGCTGTCTCTGCTGAGATGGGGCCTCAAGGCAATCAAAGGCTGAGTTGCTTTACAACTCCCCATAAGTTGCCTGATGGGCTAGACATTGCTGAAACCCGTTTGTGGAACTCTGAGCCAGACAATCCTCATACCATCCACACTCCTCCCCAGATGCAATAACTGTTTCATTTTATTTAACGGTATCTAGCTATTACCTACATTCTATACTTCATCTATATGTTCTCTAGATAATGATATGCAACATGTCAATGGGCAAATGGAAGTTAAAAATACAAAACTGAAGAAAAGACAGGGCAGCTTATGATTTTGGGGAGGGAATCATAAAATCATAGAATGGTTTTGGTTGGAAGGAACCTTAACGATCATCAAGTTTCAAGCCCCCTGTCATGGGCAAGGACACCTCTCACTAGACCAGGTTGCTCAAGGAGCCATCCAACCTGACCCTGAACACCTTCAGGGAGTGAGCACCCACCACCTCCCTTGGCAACCTGTTCCAGTGCTCTACCACCCTTGTAATGAAGGATTTTTTGCTAATATCCAACCTAAATCTCACCCTTCCAATTAAAAACCATTCCCCATCATCCTATCACTACATACCCTTCTAAAATGTCCCTCTCCAGCTTTCTTGTAGGCCCCTTCTAGTACTGGAAGGCAGCTATAAGATTTCCCTGGAGCCTGCACTTCTCCAGGCTGAACAAGGTCAACTCTCTCAGCTTGTCTTCATAGGAGAGGTGCTCCAGCCCTCTTATTATCTTTGTGGCCCTCCTCAGTACACATTCCCACATGTCCATGTCCTTTTTGTGCTGGGGACTCCAGAACTGGACACAGGACTTGAGTGTGTCCTCACTGAAGGAGAGGAGTACAGGGGCAGAATCACCTCTGCTGGCCACACTCCCTTTGGTGCAGCCTAGGATACAATTGGCCTTCCAGGCTGTAAGCGCACGTTATCAGCTCATATTGAGTTTCTCATCCAGTAGAACCCCTGAGTCCTTCTCTGCAGGGCTGCTTTCTAGCACATCATATCCCAGCTTGTACT
Organism: Zapornia atra; assembly: GCA_013400835.1. NCBI lineage: Eukaryota > Metazoa > Chordata > Aves > Gruiformes > Rallidae > Zapornia > Zapornia atra. The sequence goes on from VZTU01033779.1 coordinate 61,659, forward strand.
GATGACAAGGATTGTCCTGACCCAGGTGCAGGTCCTTGTTCTTGTTGAACCTCATGAGGTTCACATGGGCCACTCCTCCAGCTTCTCCAGGTCCCTCTGTATGATATTGCATCCAGTCAGCATGTCAACTGCACCACTCAGCTTGGTGTCATCTGCAAATTTTCTGAGGGTGCATTCAACCTCATCATCAGTGTCACTGATGAAGATACTAAATAATGCCAGTCCCAGTATGGACCCCTGAGGGACACCACGTGTCACAGATCTCCATCTGGATATCAAGCCGTTGACAACTATTCTCCGGATGAGGCCATCCAACCAATTTCTTATCCACCAAACAGTCCATTCATCAAATCTGTATCTCTCTAGTTTAGAGAGAAGGATGTTGTGGGGGACTGTCAAAGGCTTTACAGAAGTCCAGACAGATTACATTCATTGGCCTTCCTGTGTCCATCATGTAGTCACCCCATCATAGAAAGCTACCAGGTTGGTCAGGCAGGACTTGCCCCTGGTGAAGCCAGGCATTTTCGACTTCCCACTAGTTGAGACTTAATATATATATAAAAAAACCCCAAACCCAAAACACCAAAAGCAATGTTCAGAATGTGTATTGCTATAACTGAGACTTGAATTTTTTAGGTTGATTAGGTGGATGGCACCCTTGCCAGCCTCCTGAACAGCAGCCTCTTTAGGTAGGCAACTTCATTCAGTCAAATTTCAGAACTGATTCTTCTGAACCCTCAGTCACAGTATTTCCTTCTCTTAAGGTTTACCTTGTTTAATTTATCTGAATTTCTGATGCCATCTTATTTCTGCACTCAGGTACATTCCAGTTAAAACTTGTTTTCATCTGCGTGCTTTAGAAATGGGCTTTTTTACTTACAGTAGAGTTGAAATAAACTATTATATATCCCTCACTTGTATCTAGACATATGACAGCAAATTAAATAAAATTTTTAAAAAAGAAAAAGAAAAAACACATGGGAACAAGAAGACAAAATTTCAGTCTTTGCAAGTTTTCTGAGTTGCTGTTGGCAATGACACCAGCAAACTCATGTCTGGACAAGAGACTGTGCATGTCTTTGTGCTTTAGCCTTCCCAGCAAGCCCGAGTCTGTAGCAGCTTCAGCAAACCTGCATGGCATATTGGATTGGGCTGTGGGTTGTGGGGTTTTTTTTTAATATATATGATGCAGGTCTCTCCCCCGGGGGGGCAGCTGTAATGTTCATTTCTGGATCTGTGTTGTCAGGCTCTTGGGGTATGCACACAGGGTTACTTTGCAAGGTAATGCTTTATCTCCCAAAATTTCTACTACATGTCACAACTTCAGTAGTGCAAAGAATTTTTTCCACTTTATTTTGGCCTTGGGAAACATTTTACTCTGCTTTCTTAATGCATGGTGATCACTATGAAGACATCATTTTGCAGTTATTTTCAAAGGTATCTCATAGTTCCTCCTGGTATTAGACAGAGAGAAAGGTATAACACTTGGTAGAGAATTTGATTCATTGCTGTGTTACTCTGCCTGAAGCCACTCTAACTCTGTCTAATGCTGGATTGGACTGGACTGGATTCCTGTGAAAACTGCTGAAATGAGTCATGTGAAATGAGACCTATTGCCTTTTTAGCTGTTTTCCTGCATTACTTTTCAAATTTGTACTGCTTCTAGAGGTGTGCTTAGTAACAACTCCTATTATAAACACTGTCTTTGTAGGTTTTCAGGATGCCTACACGAGTCTGTGAACAGCCACCTGGTAGAGTGTGCTGCAGTTTGTTGTTTACACAGCATTTAACTATGTAAGCTTCAGTAATATCATGGAGACCAACACTTTCTTCTGAGCAATACACTGGAACCAAGTTGTATAGCATGCAGCATCCAACTGTTAAAGAAAATGAATCAATATTAAACTGTGGGGGAATTTCACTAGAAAGTAGGAAAGTTAATTTTTACTTTAACTTTGTGTGATTCTTCCCCCCACCCTGCCTTTTAAGGAGCACAGTCAATTGCAGAATATGCTATGGGCAGTATTTTCAACTTTGCACTTTTTACCTTAATCCTCACCCTCTTTCTGGTTTAGATCATTTGTCTTTAGGGACATTTCATTCTGTTTTCTTTACAGCAGGTTACAGCAATGGAGGTTCTGGGAACAGAGTCATATTGACAAGTTCCCCAACATAACATACAAAGGATTAAGGCAAAGCTGTTAATTTTCTCGGCATCCATTGGTGCAATTTGGAATCATTATGATGCTGGCAAAGGAGAGTATTTAACCACATTGTTCTGTTGCTATTTATAAATGGGATCTCATTTAAATTTAGAACACAAAACCTTCCTGGGCGGAAAACTGCCACACGCAGTGCAGTGCAAGGGATCTGATCACTGTCAATATCACTGCTGCAATACAGACAGCAATAATGAGAATAGCACTGAGTTGCTTGTAGGGCTCAGTGCTATAACCTTTTCACACATGAACCTATGATCTCATCAGCATGTGAAGTTTTACACAGATTACGCTTTTAAATGGATGCATTTATCATGAAACATGGGGTATCTGATATTCTGACTGTGGTATGCATCAGGCTCCCAAGGGTTCCCCGTTCCCTTTCCTTCCGTGACACAATTAACCCCTCTCAGTCTGTTGAACGTCTCACTAAGGCATGTAAGGCTTGGAGTCCTGTATCCAGCTCTGCTTTTATTATTCCAGTTCTTAGAATTTATAACAAGTTAGCAGTCTTTATCCACATAGAGAAGGTAAACCTATTGCACTGACAGGGATTTTTTTCACAGATGTAGTAACAAGCAACTAACAAATGTCTGTCTGCATTTTTTTTAATATTGCAATTGTAGATGCAACCTTTTATGCATCCAAGTAGTTGCCACTTTTATCTAAACTGAGATAAGGAGAATTTATGAAGATTTATGGAAGATCTTTGTCTTCCCAGTGTGCTAGTAGCACTTTGCACTGTCAGATTCAAAGCACCTTTACACCGGCAAACATTGCTTAATAAAAATTCCATGAAATGGATATTGTCCCCGATTAAGTTGTAGGGAATCAGAAAAACAATTAAATGATCCAGGCATTTTGAGCTACAATTGTTCCATATGGAAGAGGATGATTCTCCTAAATTGTAACCTAAAGTATCACATTTGAAGTAATTGGTATTCAACAGTGGTTACATGAAAAGAGTACAGTCAGACAAATCACAATAATTTTTACCACATTGGTTTAACAAAAATTACTGCCTGCCAACTAGGCAGCACTAACTTACCAGGTAAAAGTTACAAAGATGATTTTTATTACACTTAGAGTAGTTTTTGTTAAAATTGTTCTTGGGACATTCAATGAAATAACTATATCTATATGCAAATTTTTGGATGTTACATATACTTGAACTATTAAGACACCACAAGTTGCCTATGCATAAATTTACAATGTCACTTTGTCCTTTTTTTTCAAAACATAAATTATTGTGTGAGATTTCAAACTGGCAGTGTGTGCTCTATGTAATTGTTGTATGAGTTTTCTACCTTTTGACTGTGGCAGTTGTAGGAATATTGCATTTGTCAGATACAATAAGAATAATAAGAACAACAAAAAAAAATCCCCAACACATCTTTTCTGTGCTTGGAAGCCAGTTTTAGGACACAGGAATGTGCTCTGACTATACAAGAAGTATGCATTTTTATTATTTATTTGTTCAAGTTTGAAGTGGGATTTGACTCCTAGTATTGCTAGAAATTATAGACTTGCACTGCTGTAATTCACATGGTCATGGATTGCCTGCTGTGGCAGGCACAACGGATACTGTGTCTATTCTTGCCCTTCGGGGGAATTTTCTGTGCATTTGAAACACTTGAGGCAAAGCAGAGAAACATTAAGTTCAAAGTCGGAATTCACTGCTTGTATGAACAAACGGAATAGCTGGTGAAATCTTGCACTACAGGGATCACTTAACAATTCCTATGAGTTCAGCAGAGCCAGGACTTTACTTCTAACTTCAGCTTCAGAAATTATGTACAGAGGATAGATCTATCTTAATTTTTGCTAAGTATACTCCAAGTTATCTACTTCCCTGGCTGATCATGTATACAACTGTTAGTTATTAATCAGTGCATGATAATAAACTGTGAAGACTTTGAAAGACTTGAAAACTTCTTTTTAACTTTGGAACATCAAACCCACTTCCTTTGTTTCAGCTCTCCCTTATATCACACAACAAGTTCATAGCTTTGCCAGCAGTTCAGGCTGTTGAAATACATCTTTGGTTCTGACAGCTACAGAAGATCTGGAGATGCTGCTTGCTTTGAAATATTTTTCCTTTTGAATGGGGCTCACTACAGTTTAAATGGCATGCCATAAAGGTCTAAGCTGGTTTAAGTGCAGGATCTGTCCACACCCACACAATTTGATGATGTGTGCCCCATTTTTGTACATAGTTCATTAGGAAGTCTCATTTTTCAAGAACAGATATGGAGATGAAGATATATGATGGGATATGATGTTCACCACAGCTTGATTCACAAGTCTCCTCAAACTGCAATCTGCTCAGATATCAATAACTGAAAGTAGGACTCTGATGTTCCAAAACGTGATGAACCTTGTCCACGAAAATCCACTACCAGGGCACCGAGGGTTCTTCCTCATCTTCCTGGCCACCTCTGGGGCCTCCCCATGCCCTATTATGGCCCAGCCTGGGACCATCAGTCTCTCCCACAGTAATGCCATAGCAGCCCTACAGGATCCTTCATGAGTGAGAGCTTTAACTTCCAAGATTTTGGTGTCATTTTGGTCTAGTTCTGTTCAAGTTCTTTAGGCTGAGCCTGAAGCTGCATACCACCTTCAACCCACTACTGAAATACCTGTGACGCTGTCAACTTTGTTAAGAATTCAGCGCTGATCTGCTGCACCTTTGCTGCTCTCTTTTGGAGGTGGCAGCATTTCCATGGCAGGTCAATACATGTGAGTAAATTTGCAGAAGCACTTTTGTGGGGTCACCAACAGGCTGCCTGTGTGCCTCGCAGAGATTGACTGCACCTGTGTCACAGGGAGAGAAACAGCAGGTCAAGGAAAGCCCAGGGACTAAAAATATAACACACGTGCTGAGAGTGACATGACATTTGAAAGCCAGCATGTTTAGCCTGATGGGTCATGTTGGATGTGACCTAGATTTCTTGATCGTTCGATCACGCTGTCTTAGCACCTCCAAGTGGGCACTTATGTTTTAAAATTAACAAAGGGGTCGATATACAATGAGCTTTATTCTGCGTTTCAGAGCAAATGCATTTGATGACAGTTACTTGTAGACAGAGAAAACAGATGATCCCCCTTCTATCTTCAGCATACCTCCACATCTAAGCAGCAAAATCAATTCTGCATGTTGGCTTCCATCAGTTTGTTATTTCCACTCTTGAGGCATTATGATTAAAGGACTGGAGCATCTCCCCTACAAAGACAGGCTGAATGAACTGGGGCTGTTCAGCCTTGAGAAAAGAAGGCTAGGAGAGGATCTTATTAATGTTTATAGTGTGGGATACAGAGGAAAATGGCCAGCCTCTTTTCAGTGGTCTGTGGGGACAGGACAAGTGGCAATGGCCTCAAGTTGGAGCACAGGTATTTCAACACCAATATGTGGAAGAATTTTTTCCCAGTGATGGTGACAGAGCCCTGGGACAAGCTGCCCCGGGGGGGTTGTGGAGTCTCCTTCTCTGGAGATATTCAAGACTCGTCTGGACGCCTGTCTGTGTAATTATGAGATAGGGAGCCTGCTTTGTCAGGGGGGTTGGACCCCATGATCTCTCGAGGTCCCTTCCAACCCCTACGATTCTGTGATTCTGTGATATGATCCTTAGCGTGCATTGGTTTTATGTCTTGGAGACTGCAGGCCGTATTAAGCGCTATTTTCTGTGTAAAGTGAACCACTGCTGTGGGATTCAAGACATTAAAAAAATCTACAAAACATACCTGTGAAACTGTACAACCACTGAAGGGATATGGCAAGGGGGAGAAGCCTTTACAGAAGGAAGAAAAATGGACACACAGCAACTGCAAATATATGGACAGTACATCGAAGGAGGTAGGGAAAAGAAAATATGCAGGGCAGATGTAATAATTAGGAGGAAAAGTAGCTTACCAGCTGTTTTCAAGTCTATAAAAGAAAGAGGAGTGGTGGGCAGAGGGATTTGTAGAAACAGAGCTTAGTCATAGATCCAGAGCAGGATGAGGAACCCAGAGGTACAGTGAAACTGAGGGGAGGAAGCACGTGCGAAATTGAGTTGCAGTAAGCAGTAATGAGTTTTGTTTTACAGAGGTGAAATAGTAGCAGGGGTTAATAGCAATGAGAGTGAAACAAAAGTTCTAAAAAATGGAAAGGAAGATCATCCCTCTTATAGAAAATTACTAAACCTTCATGTTCAGAGATGGAGCATGGGCAAAACTGCTGAGTTTCCCAAAGAACAAACAGGATCCAGGTGGGGACCAAAGTGAGCCAGGCTTGCATGTCCACTGCTTGTCTCGTCTTTCAATCAGGCTGCAGCAAGCCTGAATGCACTGCAGTTGAAGTGAAAAAGCATCTCAAAAGAGCAAACTCCTACCAAGGACTATCTGTTCCAGACAGTCCCAGTAGTGGGGATTTATCTTGCTGGTCCAAAGTTTAAATGATAGCATCATAGATTTCTAAAGCATGATAAGTTTCCTTCAGCATGTCTGTTCCAAGGTCAGCCAGTAAATCTTCTCTTGTGATGCTGGGAGCCGGGCAGGTACCCTGGAAGACAAAGTTAATTCTATTTATTCTATGAATATTTTAGAAGGGGTGAACTTTCCTTGAGAGGTGTTTATTTTTCTCCTGGGTTTAGAAAATAAGCCTGAAATGCTGACATAGATGAGGGTTGTGATTCCGGTCCAAACTGAGACATCAAAGAAGACAGCAATGTGTCTGGAGCAGGGGCCTCTGCTCCCCATAGAGTCAATGGAGATGCAATCAATATGTCCAACTGAGCAGAGACTGCAGTTCAGGCGACCAGCACTGGTGGTTCTTTATGGTGAGATGACCACTTCTGTCGCCCTTGAAGATTCTGACTAGATCTCAAGCAACTACAGAGGGACTTAGTGGCACACAGAGTTAGGTGTTTGAATCAAGAACTGCCACCCAACATGGGTGCCTAACTTCTTAATTACTGATGCCAAATGAAAGTAATTTAGGCCTAGAAAAACAATAAAATCCTGTCATCTTCCTCAACCCAATCTCAGAGTTTCTTCATTCCTCAAAGATTTAGGTCCGCTCATTTCCCTACTTTCACTACAACATTTTCCTTTAACGGCTCCTCTGCTGTTCTGTTCAATTAAAATTGTGCCTATAACTACAAAGGGAAAAAAAATAGTAACAGAACAAGGTCTGTATTTTCAGATGTTGAGGTAAAAACATGAATTACCTTAAAATAGGCAGACATTCTTTTACATATTCATTTTTAATTTTTCCATAGACTTACAACTTGTCAATCTTTACCCAGAATACATCTGTCTTTGAATGGTTTGCCTAGATATTTTGCTAAAGGGGAGGGGTTTTCCCTCTTTCCTTATTCTGAAGACAGAATGAATGATTCAGGGAATTGGCAGCCTTTTGTTCCCCTACTTAAATATTGAATTATTACTTGAATTCGAGCTTGGTCTGAGAATTGGGCTCTACTCCTGCAAAAGATGTACACGTATTCTTACATTTAATGACATGAATAGTTCCACCGAGATCTGGGAGTATATTACAGCAAAAAATTAAAGAGCTATAAATCTGTTACAAGGAAAAAAATAACTAAATGCTGATAGTGGACCCAAAATAGGCAGAAGTTAGCATGCTAAATTTGTAAGATCTGTCCAATATATTGATGTTCTTCGATTAAGGAATTTCTTTTTTTAATGAATCAACCATCATATTCTATTATTTGACAAATATTAAAAAATTGGGGTTTTTTCCTCTTTTCTTTTAAGAAAACCACTTATCGGTGGATGATGGAAGGAGAACTGGCTCCAGTATGCAACAAATCCAAAATATAGCCCCATACGACCCGCTATGAAGAAAATTATCCCATCTGAAATCATCACAAGCCTTTAAGAAATTAAGTTGAATGAACAGTCATGCTTTTAAAAAAAGTTATAATTCAGTTACTTTGCTCAAGTTCTCATACAAATGAAATGCATTTCTGTGTGTCTAAAATTATTTTTTAAAAAGCTTGAGAAATCTCCTTGTTGACCCATGCATCAGTGCTTCTATTCCCTAGTTTGATTTTATTTCTGTTTGGGTAGGAAACTCTGAAATTATCGACCTTTTTACAAGATTGCTGTCAGGTTAAATTTACATTTGAAAAGTTTACTGGGATTTTGTTGGAATTTTTTTTTTTTTAAATGCTCATTAGGAGTACTAGCTCTACTGGATGTCAAAAGTGTTATTTGTAAAAGCTGTTAAAATGCCTAGCTATGTGTAATATTTGAAGTGCTTGCTGTGTCCCACAGTTTCACTTCTGAAAATGTACCATAACACAAACTGAAAGCCTTATTTTTTTTCATGGACATTTACTCAGTACAAGGACTTAAAACCTTCCCTCAGTTTTTTATGAGGAGATCCCACACCCAAGTCTAACTACTTCCAGCCTTCCACTGTTTCATTTCAGCTTTTACTTTCACAATAAAGTTAGCTATCCATTCTTTGCATAATATATTGGAGCTTGAGGTAAAATGGTAATTGTCTCTCAGTATTTTTTTTTCAATTTCAGCATCTCTTTTGTGATGCCTGGCGCCCCACAGCAAGATGCAAGCCCATAAGGCTGGCAATCTACCGCAGCTGTAATTACCAATAAGGACGCCTGTGTTCCTCTTTCCAGTTAGTCATCCTTGAAGACATGTCTTTTTAGAGAAAAGGAGGGGATGAGCAGGTAGAAGGAGCCTATAAATATTCTTGAATAGATGCGGTATTGGAGTTCTACAGTAATTTGTCAAAACACACAGAATGAAACAAGTGGTGAGATCATACTTTTTTTGCTCTAGCAATTACTTATTTGCTCTGGGAATGAATCTGGTTGGCTTTAGACAGAATCGAGTCTCCTTGCCTCCAGTATTATTAGATATATATTAAATTAAGAAAAGCTGATTTTAACCTATTGTACCTTGGCTGTTGCGAGTATGTTAGCTGTGCTGGTGAATATAGTTTCCATGAGCCACTTGGTTTACTAATACCTGAAATTGCTTTAAAGGACACTTTCTTTCCCGTTTTTTTTTTCCCTTGTGTGTAAAGTTTTCAGCCTTTTTTCTTTCAGCCCCACCGAGTACATTAACAGCTTTCAGAAAGACATGGTAACTCCTTTGATACTCTGCTGCATGGATTCTGAGATGACTGTCTTTTTCCCCTAGCTATGATGTGTTATGTTAAGCTTCTTTATGAAGTAGGAACGCTACAGAATTAAGCACAGATTATTCCTCCCTTCTCTTACATCCTTTGGGATGGTTCATTCCCTTGTTCAGCCAAATCTGAGGGAGAAAAAGGCTTGTTCCTTCTCCCTATGCATGCTAATCATTTCCCAACACAATACTCATCAAAACTCCCTCTATTCAACTACTTTTCTAAACCAAACATCATTTATGAAAGAACTGAAGATGTATCACTTGTAGCAGGGAAAATTATGTCACCTGTTCCCAGATCTTGTTGACTGAGAGATGATCTAGTATTTCAGGATTGCAGCTTCAGGTCCCTTAATGGTCTGTCTTGACATAACAATATTATTAAGATGCTGGACAACTACAGTTGAAATAGTATTTGGCTACAGGAATACATTCCCTCAATGACAACATAAGGCACATGGGAACACCACTGTACTCATGTTGAACGTAATAATTGTAATCACACAAAACATGCAGCAAACTAAGGACTTTATAAAATTCTTCTTCAGGTTTTGACAAACACTTGGCAAGTAATTCTATAAGAAGAAATAATCTGTGTAAATATATTTAAAAGTATATCTTTATATATTAACTGTAAGCATTGTTTGACTATTGTACTAATGAGACAATATAAGCAGTAAGGGAAATAATGTTAGTAGCAAATAATATTGATGAAATGGCAAAATTGGAAAACAATTCTTTTTTGGGTGATGGAAATTTCACCAGATTTGTTACTTAACTTTTTCCTTTCTACTGCTTTGTGGACTTGGTGTTTGAGATTGTTGAGATAGAGAAGGAAAGCAGGTCTGATCTGAATGGGTCTTTTGATAGGGTTTGCTGCTCCTAATTAGATCCTTATGCAGCATGTGGTGATTCTAGACTGCTTTTTCTTAACTTGATACTGGCTGAAATTCAGATTTTGAAGAGAATCAGTACACAAACAAGGTTTTGATTTGGAATGAAAGCTTACTGGTCCTCAAAATGAAGAGCTGTGAGTTTCCAGCCATCCTCAGTGTTTCACCAGGAAGTTTGTTGAATAGTCATTACTCTGTTATGAAGTCTTAAAACAGCTGATGTAGAATTGGTTGAGATATCTGTTTTAATTTAATGTCTGTACTCTATCTAGTTTGCATTAATTAGCTTTTTTTAACAGACTTTTTGAGCCATGTATTATTTTCTTCCTTTGTGAGAAATGAGCATATTTGTATTATTGTCACAGATAGCTTGCTATCAAAATATCCTAGCACTTTTGCAGAATTGGCAGGGGGAGTTCTAGAGGAGTGAGAGTTTGGGATTGCAACCGTTACTTGCTGACATGTAGAGCTTTATACCAGAATTGCACTTTTCAGTGGTTTTTAGTGTGCATGTGTACACAGTTTAAAATAACATGACACATTAAATCTGTAGTGTGTGTCTACTGGCAGCTACTGTAAAAATTGAGACCAGGGGCAGTGCCCTCATCTTAGCTAGCCTGTCAGCGGAGCTCAGAAATTTCACAGGACTAGCACCAGCAACCTGTTTCCACCAGCTCTCGTAATTCGTTACAGCTCAATAAATCTCTGCATGAGAAGCAAAATGTGTGTGGTAAATCCATCCATGTAATCAGCTAAATCTTGCACTCAAAACAAAGGAAGGCCACGGGGCTTTTCTCTCTGTTTTTGTATGCAGAGTCAGTTAGGTCTTCTAGTATCTGAAGGGATGTACAGGAAAGCTGGAGAGGGACTGTTTGCAAGGGCCTGGGTTTACAAGGTCATGGAGTTATAGGGCAAGGGGAAATGGCCTTAAGCTGAAGGAAGGTCGATTTAGGTTAGATATTAGGAAGAAATTCTTCCCTGTGAGGGTGGCGAGGCACTGGCACAGGTTGTCCAGAGAAGCTGTGGCTACCCCTCCCTGGCAGTGTTCAAGGCCAGGTTGGATGGGGCTTTGGGCAACCTGGTCTAGTGGAGGGTGTCCCTGCCCATGGCAGGGGGTTGGAACTAGATGATCTCTGAGGTCCCTTCCAACCCAAATTAGTCTGTGATTCTGTGATTTAAAAGTTGCCAAGGATTCTCACTGGGAAAAAAAATAAAATGCATGAAGTGAAACTCTTTTTAGGTGTAGACCGAGGTGGAATTTGTATTAGTGCTTTCCACATTCATGGTTTGAGATCTATTTCTACTATGAGTATACCTAAAAAGACTATATGCAAAAGACTGAACTCTAAGGATTAACATTGTACATATGGCAGAATTTACCATTCCAGTAGTAAATAATGAACATGTCTGAAGGTAACCTAGAAGAATTGGTAAAACTGTGTTATCTTCAGACACAGAAAAGCCTTACACTTACAATACCCAATGGAAGTGTAATTTTATTCCCATTAAGATCTCACTGTCATTGTGCCTGAAATGTTCCTTTCTCTAGAGAGAGTGTTGCACGCATAAAGCTTTCACACTGCCAGGGGATGCTCTCTGTTTCAAAGGGATGTTGTTAATGCTTTGAACACCTAACCTTGCATCTCCTGTGAAAACGGATTTTAAAGACAATGAGAATCTACTCTAGGATTAGAGAAGGCATCTCCCTTTTCCTTTTTTGGCTGTTGGACTGGACCCAGAAGTGAAAGAAACTAGTTAGCCGTTGAGTGAAAAGCAAGTGAAGCAAACTGTATGAAACAATATTTCAGAACTTAGCTTTCCTAAGGAAAGGTGAGGAAGGCTGGTGAGGAATTAAAAAAATAAATAAGATCAGCCTATCACAAAATGCAATGAAAGGTAAACTCCTTTGGAAGAAGTGTTTTCCTAAGATGTCTAGCTAGAGCGGAGACATGGGTTTTTTTGCATCTAGGAAGAAAGAACTAACCAATTTGCATCATTTGTGCTCAGAAAGACTCAATAACATGACCATGGTTTGGATTAACTTTGTATTTATTCTGATAGAAAACTGAAATGCTTCTGAGTCCCATGTGAAGGAAATTTGGCCTTGGGCTCCTACAGCATAGTTTCCTTGCAAACAGAGAGAGGTATTTGCAGTTCACATGGAGGGTCTTCAACAAAATTAAAGAAGACATCTATTTAAACTTGAGATGGACAGCCAGGTGTGTCCTAGAGAGAATAGCTTTTCCACTGCAAAACAGTATTTGAAATTTAAGTGAGTAGCTGCTTCACACATTTAAGTTAGAGACAGAGGTTTCTTTCAGCTGACTGTTGCAATACAAACAGCATATGGCTCATGCCCTTTGTCACCCTTGTTCTGGAAGTGACTGCTGGACGTCGACAGTTACAGTGACCCAGGTCGCTCAGAGCCTGTCACCTTGTGTTAAATTGAGGTTCCAGTCACTCTACAAATGTAACATCTCCTGTTTAGAGAAGCGTACATGAAAATTAACCTTATTCTGAATTGACATCTCTTGAATCTTTAGAGCTAAAGTAATAATTAAGCAATGATTGTAGTATGAAATGTATGTGTTTGCATTAATTATTGACACAGAGGACATTCAAGTATTTTTGTTTCTAGGATCATTCTTGTAGTACAGATGATTGGTGCAAAACTTGTGAAATGCTTTAGATTACACTGGATTTTGTCTATTTGTGCAACATATCTTCATACAGTGTCAGAACACTTTTTATATAAATTTCATCTTTAATAGCACTTTTAGCCAAACCTCCTCCTCAGTTATTTACTGCACTAAGCTCAGTGTTCTGACCTAGCTCCTTCACAAACAGCCCTGTGTTTAGCAATCAATGATGCCATTTTTCTAAGTGTATACTTCGGAAGGCAATAGTAATGGCAGAGTTTTACAGGAAAAATCAGTGCTAACAAGAACTGAACTGAGAATGTGACAGAGGCAACTAATGTTGGAAATGTTTTTGCTTACTTTATTAGTCTTTGAATTCATACTGAGAATCAAAACCATAGTGAACTGCTTGAAATTCTTCCATTTATGTGATATCTGTGTGCATGCTAAAATAAGTATTGATTTGATAAGTGCAGAAACAGACATTCTTAATGAGAAAGTAAAAAAAATACAGGTTGAGGTTGCATTTTCCAGACTTCTTGTGAGTGAACCAATTGCTTAAAGAAAAGCACCTCAGTAATGGGAACTGAATAATAAGCTAAAAAGTATTCCCCCCTGCCTTTTTTCCTGGTAATTAGATGGTTTTCCAGGCTAATACACATTTTGACCAAAATAATCCCTAAGATTAAGAAAACCTCCACCCTTACACATTTCAGTAGATAAAAACAAAGTTGAAAGAGCCACAGAATAGAAGTAGGAGAGTCAATTGCTCAGCAAAACCTATTTGTTTCCCGCTTCATACTGGGGCCATTTTTGAATCTGTTCTACCAAATATTAGTGCAAACAAGGTAAAATGATGGGGAGGTTCACAGCATTCCCTGCTGAGGTAGCTCCCTAATGCTTATAAAAAGATTTTACAATGTCTGAGGTCTGAACAGTAGGATGGTTGTGAAGATGACACTTGCTGAAAGGACAGCTGTGAGCCAGGGTAAGAAGAGTGCAGGAGGGTCATTTTATTATGCCTGATACTCAAGTAGAAGCGAAGCAGATTTGTACCTTCATTTATATTCCTTGTGTCATCATTCCATCTAAGCCAGAGTTATATTTTCCAATGAGCCAGTACAGATGAGCTGAGCTAGCCCAGGCTGTTTTCCACATCATGGGACATCATGCCCCCATAAAAGGGGCTGGTCGGGTTGGGGTGGATCCATGCCGCTCCAGGAAAGTGTGGTCGGGTATCAGGTTGGTCAGTTGGTGGGTCATTCAGTCATTGGGTCGGTGTTGGGTCAGTGAAGTGCTCCATGTTATGGAGTTATGGCCTTAAGCTGAAGGATAGGTAAGTTTAGATTAGATGTTAAGAAGAAATTCTTCATTCTGGGATCGGTGAGGCTCTGACACATCAGAGAAGTTGGACAGAGAAGCCGTGGCTGCCCCCCACCCGACAGTGTTCAAAGCCAGGTTGGATGGGGTTTTGAGAAACCTGGTCTAATGGAGGGTGTCCCTGCCCTTGGCAGGGGGCTGGAACTAGGTGATATTTGAAGTGCCTTCAAACCCAAACCATTCTGTCATTATATGATTAATAAAATTTTCTCATTTTTTACAATGACTGTTTTTATAGACTTGTAAATTGTAGTTTTAGGGAGCAGGACCCAGAAGTTAGACTTTGGGGTAGGGCCAGAAGTCAGGCAGCTGCATCAAGTTCTTGCTCTGTCAGCACTACCTGTATGCTTCCTGCAGAGCATCTGGGCTTCAGGACAGACAAGCTGCATGGTGCAATCCAGTTCTAGCCTGTGACTCTGGTCCCTGGTCCATGGAATGCATGAAGGCCAACACCAACCCTCCAGGAAAAGCACTTGAATTCTGGAGTTCATCGAGGGATCAGGTACTGCCACCTTTTATAGAAGTGGAAATATCATACCATCTCCCACTTCCAGCTTGTTTCTTAGAAAGATATGTTGTGAGCATTGCCTGGCACACCAAAATCAGGGCTGTGGATTCCAAGCAGGGCAGGAGTTGAAGCCTCAAGGAAGATGAGCTCACATCTTTTGCAAATTATATTTCCCATTGCTTGGCTTTTGATTACTTCCCACTTGGAACATGAGTCCCTTGCCTTATATCTAATTGTCCTTGTGCATTGTATGCTTGCTCTGTGACTAGCTCTGAATATTCCATTCTGCTCTTTGATCAAGACTTAAAAAGTTAGACATTATTTAGATGTTGCCATTTAGACATGCCTAACTGAAGACATCTAGTTGCTTCACTGTATTATTTTTTTAAAGGCCTTTCATTAATTCTGGCCCAGACATTTTAAATTTTGGACTTCTGATGTTTGGTGTTATAATACTCTGTGTAGATTCAGAAGCAGTAAATTATCTTGAGAGGTTTATGGGAGAGCAAGAAATTGAGTCTGCATCCAAGGCTAGGACTTTAATCAGAGACTATTTTCCGTGGCGTATGGTTTTCTAAGTTGCTCTGCTTGTTTGCTTGATCGGTGTCAGTGCAATTAAGCATGATTCTTACTGTCGTGTTTCTGAAACTGGGATTGAATATCTATGCAACCAAGTTGGTTCCATCAGTAGTCTGACTATTAGGATAAACTAAAAATCAATACAGTAATGTGACAGTATTTATGAACAAGATCAACCAGTTTATTTCCATGATCAACCAGGGCAGTGCTGAAGTTTTTTAGCTTTGTTGGTGCACAATGTCTTTTTACGGATGATCAAAACTTATTGAGGGCCTAGCCCCACCTGAACCCCTTAAGGACCTGCAGCTTCTGTCCCCTTTGCCCTTGTGCAGTATGCAGATGAGTCACATTGATTTTTCTTGTGGATCCAGTGTTTCACTGGATCATCAAACTTACCTCATTTCCCTGCAGCCATGTGTTCATAACATCTGGCGGGAGGCAGAATGGAAATGTGCTCTTGGCAGTAGCATGTGATTAGACTTGGGTAGGTGTAACATATTACACCTTCTGCTAGAGAAGGCAGTGATTTAATCTTTTTCTTAAGGTAATATTAAGTAATATTATTTTTAGGGTCACATTGAGTAAAATTAGGTAATAAGCTAACCATAGTATAAGCATGCAAGAAAAAGATAATCCATGCAGTAGAGCAGTTTTTTGATCTTAAGTATAGGTTATAATGCATGCTAGAGATATCTAGGAGGAAGCAAGCAGGAAGATTCACCAGCACTGAATATAAATGTCTTTCATTTACTATCGATAACTGCATGGGTGCTCTCTTAAGGTTAGACTACTGAAAGAAAATAGAATTGTGCCTGAGTAAGTAGTTAAAAAAATCTTTAGCCTGACTTAACTAAGATATTAGAAACTTCAGATTATTTCTGTAATCATTTTGGACTGGTTCTTTTTTTTTTTGGTGGCAATATTTTTTCCAGATATTCATGACATTTTGTCATTTGAGTATTATTTGTGACTGATGGTGTCTGGTAGACTCTCCTGACTAACACAGTTCCTTGAAGATTTGCCTGTTGTAATATACTGCCTTGTTTTGGAAAGAGGAAGATCCTAAATAATTTTGCACTTAATGACATTATTTCTGTTACAGGATAGCATGGGTTTAACTATGCAAACTTAGGGCAACTTTTATAGACTACTGTCATCTTTATTAGCTAATGATTGGCTTTGAGAGATTTAAAGAACAGTGAATATTATGAAGCTCCTTATTGCTCATCTGAGCTTTAACTTGTTGCAGTACATCAAGTACATAAATTTAGGCATACAACATGATGAACTTTCTGAAACTTTAACAGTTATGACTGGAAAAACATGTTAAAGTGAATTTTACATCACTTATTTTTCTACAGATACAAGATAGAAGAGTTTAAATATTTTGAAGTAGAAGTATGAATGGATACAAGTCAGGACAAAGTTATGTGTGCTGAAGAGATCACAGACTTACAGAATGGCTGAGGTTGGATGGGGTCCCGGTAGGACATTCCTATGTCCCTGCCTGAAGCAGAGTCACCTAGACTAGGTGGTTCAGGACAATATCCAGTTAGGTTTTGAATAAGTCCACAACCTACCTGGACAACCTATTCTTGTTTTTGACCACTCTCACAATAAAAAGTTTTCATATGGTTAAACAGAATTCCACAGATTTCTATTTTTGCCCATTGCCTCTTTTCCCTGTCACTAGGCACCAATGAGAAGAGTTGTGCTCCATTTTCTTTATTCCCCATCAGGTATTTATACACATTCATAAGATCCATCTGAGCCTTCTATTCTCCAGACTGAACAGTCCAAGTCATGTGATACATGCTCCAGTCCCTTCACCATCTTCATAGGCACTTGCTGGACTAACATTAATATGTACACGTTTCTCTTGTACTGGAGAGTCACAACTTGGACCCAGCTCCCTAGGTGTGTCTCACCAGTGCTGACTAGAGGGGAAGGATCACCTCCCTCAACCTGCTCTTATCATTCTGCCCTGTGTAGCCCAGGAGGCTGTTGATCACCTTTACCATAATGGCACACTGCTGGCTCATGGTCAGCTTAGTGTTTACCAGGACTGCCAGATTACAGAAGGGCGGGTGTTGGAAGAGACCTCTGGAGATCACCTAATCAAACCCCCTGCTAAAGCAGGAGCACCTAGAGCAGGTTGCACAGAAACTTGTTCAGGTGGATTTTTAATATCTCCAGAGGAGACTCCACAACCTCTCTGGGCATCCTATGTCAGTGTTCTGCCAACCTGGCAGTAAAGAAGTTTTTTTTTCATATTAAGGTGGAACTTTGTGTGTGTCAGTTTATGCCCCTTGCCCCTTGTCCTGACACTGAGAACCACTGAAAAGAGTGCGGCCCCATCCTCTTGGCACCCACCCTTTAGGTATTTATAGGTATTTATAAGATCCCCTCTCAGTCTGCTCCAGAACAAATAGACCCAGCTCTCTCAGACTCTCCTCACAAGAGATGCTCCACTCCCCAATCTACTCTGTAGCCCTCCACTGGACTCTCTGTCCAGTATTTCCTTGTCTTTCTTGAACTGAGGAGCCAGAACTGGACACGATGCTCCAGATGTGGCCTCACCAGTGCAGGAGTGGGAGGATAACCTCCCCTGACCTGCTGGCCATTCTTAAATGCACCTCAGGATACCATTGGCCTTCTTGGCCATGAAGGCAGGCTCATGGAGAGCTTGCTGTCCACCAGGACTCCCTGCACCTTCTTTGCAGAGCTGCTTCCCAGCAAGGTGAACCCCTAAGGTGTACTGGTCATCTTCCTCTAACAAGTTTATTTCCAGTCAGGCAGCTCCTAGCCTGTACTGGTGCATGGGCCAGGTAATATGGTCTGATAAAATAAACATGTCAAAAGATTAAGTCTAGCTGAATATACTTTTTGCATTTATTTCTAATTATAGTTTATGCAATAAAAAATGGTCAGCAACATTTCTCTAGGAATAATGGATAAATTTGAAAAGACATGTTGAACTGAATTTTATGGTTCCTGCAGATAAGAGTATATAGGACATAAATAACAGCATGGAGGGCTTGGAGTTTTCTGGATTTTTTTTTAAATATAATAAGAGATACTATGTTGACATATTTTTCTGTCTACAGGGCAACAGTTCCACATAAACAGGGTCCAACTACACAAATCTATAATAAATTTTCGTCTTTCCCTCTCCACTCAGTTCTGTCCCTCACAAAATATTATTTTCTGTGCATATAAAAAAAAATATACATGATTAAGCTTCAGTTTTATTTTTAAGGATGTGCTTATGCCAAAATGTGTATTTCATAAACCTAAATCAAGGAAGCTACAGTACTTAACAGCATAGGAAATGAGTAAGATTCTCTTTAACCCTTTTATCCCTTTTATTTATCATGTGGTGTATGTGTTAGACCCTTTCCCTCATCCCTCCTCACCTCCTCCTGGAAAGAAAGGTCAGTAAGGATGAAAAGGGACTTCAGTCTGAGTTTTTAGAAGATACTGAAGGGGTTTTATTCTTCTTTCCAAGCATGGGAATCTCAGTAGCTGGGCCTTCAGCCTTCAATAGCAAACCTTTGGCAATGTCTAAGTTACAGTTTGGCCAACTCTTCCATTCTAAGACTTATTTTAATTTCCTTTCCTTTATGGTCAAAAGTCTCAAAACTGAAGTCTATGTCTTCAACTGTGTTTTTCTGTGAGTGCAGAGCAAATTTCAAGACCAGAGATTTGGCAGCCAGCAAATCACCGTGTGGACATAAGCGTCAAAAAGAACAGGAGAAATATACTTCTTGTTCAGAAAAACTTCATAGGGACAAGTGCCCACTGCCTTTGTTTCCGAGTTTTCTGTTTAGACTACCTTAATAGCAATCCTTTGCATGTTCTTTCCAAACAAGGATGAAAGTTGGGCACAAGCTTAATCAGTCAGAGTTGCAGAGCTCAGGAACATGTTCTCTTTGCTAGAAGCATGTGCTCTTTTGACTGCCAGTTCAGATAGTTGAAAGAGTAGTCATTCTAATTTTCACCTAGACCTTGTATTTCCATCTATTTCACTTACACTTTCAGTGTAACTAGACAAAGAAGGGATGCTAGATAATTTCATCTAGGCTCCCTTTCCCACGAAAGGTTGGACCAGGTGATCTTTCAAAGTGCCTACCAATCTGGGCAGTTTTGTGATTCCATGGCTTTTTTCTGGGACAAGTTGAAAGACTAAAATCATAAGTCTGTGATGTATATTTATGTCTTGTAGTTATAGGATACATTTTAGCACACATTTTATTTCTTTTATTATGTGCTTTAAAATTTGATCATGTTTTTCAAGTTCCTTTTTGTATAGAGAAGTGAGATTCTTTCACCTAAAGGGTATAGTATTTTTATAGGCAGTCTTCAAAAATGCAGAAGGAATTTAGTTATTTTAAGCTTGCAATAGAAACATTAACTTGGTTCCTTTTATATATATACGTATATATAAAGCACCTGTCACCGTATTCGTTCCTGGTCAGGGTATCTCACAGCTAAAATCTGGATACTTTTGTAACTATATACTTTGGTTCAAAAGTGTTTGAAGTGTCACTGGAAAAAAGGAAAGCAAAAACTTTAACCTTAGGTAGTCTGAAAGTCTGTGACGGAGTCTGTGAAGTCATGCATTATGTGAGCCTGTACGTTGTTCTAACTCCTGGGTACCAAACTGAAATGAAGATGTTTAAATAAATCAGTATTTTTAACTTTTGTGATGTCATAAGGGTCAATAGATGACAGTCAATAGACATACTTTAAATATGTAAGTTTCATTGGCAGAAGATTTATAAAAATTAAATTAGACCTAGAATACACTAATATGCTAGTAGTGTGCACTAAGAAATTTTCTTGTGGAAATAGAGTAGTACCATCATCTTTTGGCAATGCAGGTTATTACCCACACAAGTTTGTACAAATCCTCCCTAAGATTGTCCTATAAAATTCCATTGACAGTAGATTTCTTCTGAAATAGATACCACATGTAGTGCTTAACTTGGTACGAAATGGACACCCCTATGAAACAACAAACCTTTAGTTTCCTCTGAGCTCTTACAGGTCTTGGCATGTTATTATTTGCATAATTGCATGTAAGAATTGAAGGTGGGTGAGAGAGAAGGAAGGAGAGAAAGTTATATTACATCCTCCTCTCTGAAACAGACTGAACTGACACAGCCATAAGGACAAAGTGTTTAAATGTGTTTCATTGCAAGTAAGACAAAGGTCACTGGATAAAATTAACTCCTTTGTGTCTTTCCTGCCATTGCTTTCTATCACCTGGCAGAAGTGGATCCCTGGTACTCTTCTTACATGATTCAACATGATGTTCTGGGGCTTTCCAGAACCACCCACCCAGATGGGACCATGTGCTCTGATTTCTAGTTTTACACTAAGGAAATAAGTGAGTGTCATTAGGATGTATGTGTCTGGTAAAGCCTGAAAGTAAAAAACCCAAAATGTACTGAATATGCAAAGCATGGTGGTGAGCATTCTCCTGAAACAAGAACAGCTCTGTTATCCCGTGGATGGTCCCTACTCCAGTAATTCTTCAGATTTGTAATTGCCTGTCTCTGGATCTTCAGGCTGATACAAAAAATTGTGGCAGGTTATTGTGGGCGAGGCTCTCTGGTTTTACTCCCTAGTCTGCCAGTTTGTTTTGGTGGGAAGACAAAAGTCTAAACCAAGTTTCAATTAATGTGGAATAACTCAGAAATATGGCTCACCAAAGTGTGTGCTAGCCCCTAGCTTTCAAAATATCAAGAACAAACATAAAAATTACATAGAACTGACAAGTCTCGATAATTCAGGATAAATAGTCTGCTGAACTCTGAAAAAAGCTGTGTGATCAATGCCACTGTGATAAACAGAGGTCTGAGAAAGATGTATTGGCTTTATCTCCAATTATTATTTGTACTATTTGAAATTAGTGCTTGCTGAAGTAGATAAATCTGAAAATCTATTGGGGTTTATACAATAGATGATTTTAAATCTCAGGACAGAGGCTGATATTTTCCACCTATAGTCGTTCATAGGAGAGGTTAAAAAAAATCATATTGAATTAAAAGAAACATTTCCTTGGATGCTTTACTGCTGTAAAAATTAACTGGTTTATTTCTAGAAAATGAGGTTTTCTTGTACTCCTTTATGGCACTTTTAGCAGAAAGTCTACTTAGAGACAGTGTCATCCTGAATAATTCATAGCTAAGCCTGAATTTAAAGAACCATAGCTACTCGGAAACAACAGTTACTTGGTCAAGTATCCAGCATACATGCTGTATGTGGTTGAATATTTAGATAGCAGCCAAAGCTGGAGATAAGTCTCAGGGTCAAAATAATCTATAGCATTTATGGTATAGTATGGGGCAGAAACTAAGAAAGAAAAACCAAAAGGAATCCTATTGTAGAATTCACATAGCTGGATGTTGCTCTCAGAAAAAAATAAACACATCCTCAAATAAGCATTGTTTTCTGCTAGCAGTTACTTCATTTTTTTTTTAAAATCTTATTTCCTAAAATGTCTGACATTTGTTTCCCAAACAGGCACAACAGAGGTAATATAGGTAGCAGTGGAGATTTTGAAAAGTGATTTCAGAGATTTAGAAGTCTACATAGCCTTGATTTAAGCTTCTTTATGCTTTCTTTATGCACCTGCAAAACTTTTCCTTGAGCTATGAGAAACAAAACATGCCACTTTCCCACACTGTGTTCCAGTGTTGCTTCCTTCCTTTATTTGCTCTTCTTGGCTCATATTCATACTGTGAGCTAGTGATATAAAATTGAATTTCTCCCAATATATACCAGATATGTTGCCTTCAGTATTTTGTGAGGTCAAAAATGGATAGTTTGCTTCTATTTTTGTTTCCAATTAAGTTGTTTAAAAACACATAGTTTGCTTAATTGTATTACAATTATTATTTTCCAGTGAAAAGTAAAATATATTGAAATACAAGATTCAATTCTGGTATGATAGCTTCTACAATGTGCAAGAAAATGACTTCCAGAAGCTACAATGTGCTCTTTAGTATTTAGTCCACTCTTTAGTATTTAGTCCACTGATCCCTACAAACATTTCACCACAGAGCACAAAGTTTCAGATAGTTGAGTGGAAACATTATGCAATAGAAAAAAAAAAAAAAGAAGAAGAAAAAAAAGCTTCAGTGGCTCACTGTTCAGGTGTCTGCCAGGCAGTATATCTCAGCTGAACAATTGCACTCTTGAAAAAGTTACAGAATTAACATGGGTTTATTGTTTTTAATTTTAGAGCTGTGTCTTGTGTCATTTGCAAAGTGCATAATATTTAGGGTCAATGTTGAGACCATAAGCCAAAATGAAAGTGCATGTAGAATTCATATGCATAGTCATGCCTGAGCTTTCTAAGAAGGTTTGATAAAACAGCACAATTTTATGTGTAATTTATGCTAATTGTTTGACCTAAGAGTTACCTCATGCTTCTGTGAATATTAACAAGGGTCCTATCAGAAATGCATCGCTGATGGTAATACTTGGAAGTTGGTAAAAACCCCAAGTTTTGTAGCATCTAATGGAGTCTTTTAACCAATAGCCCTTTGTCCTTCAGACCTCCCCTCTCCAGCCAGTATCTTTAAAATATTGGCAAGCATGTATATAAAATGGGTTACAGTTTCCTCCTGAGAAAATGTAATTGAATCCAATAAAGGTGATCTAAGGCCAACTGAATGATCAAGGGAAAAGGTCTCAATGAATTACTAGGTGTATTTTACTGTATCACAAAGTAATTAAGTCTCTTCACTACAGCATGAAGCAAGCTGCTTCTTCTTAGAAGGATTAGACATAAACTTTGTTCAGGATGCAAACCGACAAGTTTTTCTGTCCAAATTCAGGAAGCCAGACATCTTAAGCATGTGGGTGCTGAAAACATTCTTGCTGAGGTGTGAAGGACATGTTCTCTTCTGTAAATATACATTCTTTCTGAGATTCTCAAAGAGAAACGTGCCTATTCACATCTTTCACAAAATAGGTCTTCAGTTCTTCAGAACGGGTCTACAGCATAAATAATTCTAATACCAGAAGCATGAGAGTTTCTGAAGGCTGAAGAACATATTTGGTGTTTGAGGCTGTCAGTACAGCCATGAGGTCGTGGTTTTCAGAGAGTAACGAGCAGCCTCTGAAAGATGGGAAGGACTCCATGGTGCACTGCCATGGAAGGGTGGTGCTCTGCAGTCTGCTTGCCCATTGCGTCTTTTTAGGTTTGAAAAACCATTTCAGTGAGGTAAGTGCCAACAGCTGAACAACCTCTGATAAGAATAACCTGTTTTCTCACCTTCAGCTGAATTAGTTGCGTAAGTTTTGCATAATAATGTTTTAATTGGCCTTAATCCTTTTTCTGTCTTAATGATGGTTTCTGTATTGGCAAGATATGATTACACAAGATGAGATTGAACCAGTTATGGAATACATGTTAATAATATCCTTAATCTTTACTGGAGTTAATGGTTTGCAGTGCTGGCCTTTATCCTAGCCACCCTTTGAGAGCAGTTTCAAAACCAGCATAGAGGGAAGACCAGTAAGAGACAGTTACGGCTTGTTATTGTTATCTCATCTACTCTTAGGTTTTATGGTTGCAGATAACAAAAGATTTTCTTTAGTATTCTTGACCTTCCATAAGATCTCTGTGAGAATCTATTACTCTGACCAAGGTTGTTTGTTCTGACTTCCTACGGGATGTGTCAAAACAACCTGTGAGTTACATGGAAGGGTTGCTTTAATGTATGAGGGTAAATGATCCAGTGAAGGTTCTTCATTATTCTACAATGTACTGGCTTAATTCCATGAACTTTAATTCTTTCAATTACTAATGACATGGAAAGGTAAAGTAAGCATATCCCCTAACAGGAATTGGTTTCTAATGTACTAAATAAAAATCTGTTATTTTAAACAGTGTCCACTTTCTATTCTGCTTTTGTTCAATCCCCAGAAAGGAATGGGCCCTGACATTGCTTTCACTTGTGTCGATGGCAATGTTTTAACCAATGTAGCCTATCTACAAGCAAGCAAATACTTTTTATACTTAACACGTGTATGCATGGGGTGTTAAACATATGTAGGAAATGTAGTATCTATGTAAGATCTAGCTATTTATATGGTAACTGTACTGCCACTCTAAGAACAACAACTAAAATATTTTGCCACTGCAATTATTTTTCCTTCTTTGCTGCAGAGAAAGGAATATTAGCTAGTATAATCATTCCCTTCTGATTTATAATGGATTTGCTTTTAACTTGTTTTTCTGAAGCCTTATATTCAAGAGACAATGACTAGAGAGTAATACATTGTGAAATAAGAAAAATTAATAGTCTGGTTAAAAGTTCAGTCTTTTCTACAACCTCTGGACATCTTTTTTTCCCTGAGTCAGACTCAGCTGACAGTGAATAACATTTTTCTAAATGTTTTCTTGCATTACTGATGAAACAAATTATGGCTTGATTATGACTGTTGGGAAATGACATGATTGTGTCTGAGTAGCAAAATAAAGGAGAATCCAGGGGGCAATGACAAGGTAAGGGTAGGACGGTCTCTCAGTACTGGGGGTTCTTTGAAGAAAGACTTTTCAGTGTTAATACTTCAAATAACGCCCCACCACTGCCCACATGCTAATCTGTATGCTTTTGTAAATTGAAATCTTATGAGACATTGCAAATATATATGATATTTGGGTGAAATGCTTTTATATATTGTACCAGTCTATATTAGAAGTGATGGGAAGTTGCAGAATAATTGTAAACCTCTTGCATACCCCAAATTTTTGGTCACAGTTTTCTGAACCATGAATGTCAACTCCTGAAAGAATAGTGCAGTGTGTGGTCCATGCCCTGTCCCTTGTTCTTATGTCAGTGCCAGCCAGACCATCAGACTGGCACTTTAAGCAGTAAACAGTGTTGAACAGTTTTTCCAGGTTAAAACCAGCCCAGCAGGACTGTTTCAGTGGGTTAAGCAAGTGTAAAGTGTTCTCTATTACAGCTACTTTACTAAGCTACTAATATGAGTTAAAATAGTAAAGAAAAATAAAATAATGCAAGAATTCTTTTAATACACGGGTCCCCTGCTAAGTCCTGGTTTGCAGAATTCTTTTTACAAAGATGCTGACTGGAATTTGTCTTTACTGGTTTGCCACAGGACTGATGTGAAAATGAAGTCCCACCCCCACCCCTGTAAAAATGTCAGGAATGGGTTGGCAGATACAGCAAACAGCTCATGCAGTCTACTTTTCTTTCTCTCAGAGGGTTGGCACCATTGAGGACTGTTGGGAAGGAAGTTTCTCTAGGTAGTAATAAATATAATAGTAAAGCTCCTGATGGCTGCCTTTTCTGACACAGAAATGTTCGTCTTTGCTTTGGCTTGGTGACAGAGAAATAAAAGGGGAAGAAGGGAATGTCCTAGTAATCTGTTTCCTGAAAAGGTCGAATTGATAAATACCCATATGTGTGCTTATTTTCCCTTCCTGCCTGTCCACAAGAGTGAAGCCTATGATACCTCTTTGGTCCCTTTACTGAAGGAGAGCAGGCCTGTGTTGTGGTGGCAGTTTTTTATGAGTAGTATAAACTCTACATCTATTCCCTGTATGAATTTACTCAGCTACCCATTTTTTTATTTCTTGGGGGCTGTGGCTGTATATCTAACTTTGCCTACATAGAGTGGAAGCAGGGCTTTTCTATAACTGTCCACCTGTTTTTCTCCTTGCTTGAAAGACATTGGAGAAATAGTCAAACTTTTTTTTCTTTTTTTTTTCCCCTGAGGATGTGCTAGGACTGTCCCAGGCTATGGATTCATTTGTGTATATGTGTTTATATTTAACCTTCTCCCAGATTCCAGCAATAATGAGGACCAGGTTCAGGCTTGCTAGAGCTCTTCCAAACATAAATCCAGAGGGCAGAACACCTTTCCCAAAACTGCCTGTGCTCACTTTGAATTTTTGAATTGAACACCTTTTTGAATTTTTCATTTGCATGTAATTATGAATTCGTGTTTGGAAACAAAAAGGAAGATTTTTTTTTTTTATTTTGGAGGGGAAGATAAGGGAAAGTTAAATGTGAGGAAATATTTCAACCACATACATAATAAAAAAGCAAATTTTCACCTACATTCAGGAATCTAGCTTGCCTCATAGATACAGCTAAATTCTTTGGTCTCATTGAATCATACAATAAAATAAACTTCTTTGGCAGACCCATGGCAGTTAAAGGCAGTATCCCACTCTTCCTTTCACACTCTATTATGGTTTAACCTGGCCAGCAGCTTCACTTACCACCACCACAGTGGGATGGGGTAGAGATTTGAAAAGAAAAAAAAGTTACAACTTGTGGGTTGGGATAAATGTGGTTTAATAGGACAGACAATGAGGATAACAACAACAATAACAATAATAGTAATATGCAAAATGAGTAGCCAACAGCACAACAGGATTGCAGTTTGGTGGCCCTGTCTGTGATGGGGGGTGGAACTCTATGGTCCTTGGGGTCCCTTCCAACCCAGACCATTCTATGATTCTATGAACAGCTTTCTGACCAGAGCCAATGCTCTGCTTGTTACTGAAGCAGTGCCACCTCCCAGCTAACTCCCCCAGTTACATGCTGAGCCTGATGTCATACGGTATGGACTACCCCTTTGGCCTCTTTGGGTCAGCTGCCCTGGCTGTGTGCCCTCCCAGCTGCTTGAGAGTCCCCACTTCTTATGAGCAGGGCAGTATGAGAAGTCAAAAAAATCCTTGACAGCTTGGCAACAACTAAAATATCAGTGTGTGATCAACATTATTCCCTTCCTAAATCCAAAGCACAGCACTGTACCCACTGCTAGTAAGAAAATGTAACTCTATCCTAGCCGAAACCAGAACACTGTGCTATTGCACATCAACCACCGCTGAGAGGAAGAACAGGCATTTATGACTTTTTGCAGTATTCCTAATTTGGCTCTCATAGGCTTATTTCAGAAATGTTATTAAAATAACTAGGTAGAAAAAAAGAGGAATTTTTCAGTTGTTCCCCCAGACAAAGTCTATACATTGTGATTTTGAGGCAAAGGCAGACCCCTTACAGGCTTGAATCGTAGGCTAGTTTGGGAGTCTATCTTGTTCTACAGGATCCCTCCCACCAGCCAGTTATCTTGTGCAGTAAATGCTCTTACATGATACCATTAAGCTTGAACTTGGTTCATAACGGAGGCATCTTTTTTCCCCCTTTGATTACTGAAAAGCACAGAATAAACCATCCCAGATCAAGGTGACCTACTTGCCTGTTCCTAAGTGCTGTTACAGTAGCACTCCGATATTGCACGTGCGGTCAGAGCTTGAATTCCTGGTAGTACGACCAAATGTCATGTGTGGAGCTCTGGGTAGCCTTAGTCATCAAAATTAATGCTGATCAGATGGGAAAAAGATGATTTTTTTTCCTCCTAGAGGGGGGAGTGTCATTCTGCCCCCCCTAAACTTTGTAACACTGGACCTGATCTGTAAACGATTACAAATCCAGGCTTTTCTCTGAGCCTATGTAAGAGTTTTTAAGTCCCCTAAAAAATGCCCCTGAGTTTAAAGGGAAAAAGGTTTTCATTAATGTTTCTTTTCTTTCTTCAAGGAGTTGTGGTGAGTGTGCTGTGAAAGAAAATTATTTGTCCTGAGCTTGTTATGAAATAAAATTATGCAGAAAATAGTCTGTAAACTACAGTGTGTTTTCAGTCTATAAATAAAACTTTTCATGAGAGAAAGAGGAAAACATCTCATGTTTCCATGAGACAAAGAGGAAAATAAACTCAGTATCTTGTTTGCTAAATGCAAAAAATCACCAAAAAACCCAACAAAAAAAAAAAAGGTAGAAAACCTCCCCTGAATGAGCTGGGGGTCAGATTTTTGTGTGGATTTGGAGGACTGCTTCCTGACCTGCTGCTGCTTCTGTAATTTCACATAATTAACTTCAGCATAAATAGCTTCTTCTCCTGGATGAACTCTTATTTCTTGCACAGTTCCTTTTTCTTAACAGTTTAATCAAACTAATTGTGACAAGCAGTGTATTTGTATAAATATTTAAATGTGGAGCATGAGGATTGAATTATTTATTCTGCAAATGTAAGCTTAATGTAACTATCTTTGGAAACCATCTCATTCTCATATGGTTGTGCATGCTGTCTGCTGAATTCCATGTTTAATGTTGCAAATGGCTCAAATAAATTATATTATTTGCATAAGCACTAAACAAGATGCCAGAAGAAACAAAACACAGGAGATTACCTTGGTTTAGCACATGGAAAAAACAGTTATCTTTCTAAATTCAACTGTCGAGAGACTCCAGTTTGCTGAAAATGGGTTAACAAAGATACAGATGATGTCATTCGTTGTCCAATCTTGTCTCATGCATGAAGAGGCATATGTTCTGAGCTGGAAAGAAAAATATTGTATTGATGGCAGATGCCAAGCTGCACAGGGAGATGCTGAATCTGAAACTCAGAACCAGATTTTTCTCTTGTGATATTGTGACTTGCAGTGCTTCTGCACTCCTCTTAGGGGAGGATGCAGAGCTGTACGTAATGGTGTGTCCCACTGCGTGGATGAATTATTGCTCTTTAGGGAAAAAAATGCCACTAAACGTGAAAATGATACCACACTACATCCCAGTAAGTGTGTGACTGGTAGAGTGTCTTGCTTGACTGCACGTGTCAAAGGGTGGCTTAACAGTGCATAAAGGCTTATTCCTTACGCTTTCCATATCAAGCCTCAGATCAGCTGGCCCCAGCTGTTGCTGTCCCAGCAATGGAGGTTACGCTCAGGTTGCTGATGCTCCCCTGGGCATCAGCCACCTAGCTGAGAGCTGTTTCGGCAGCCATGCTTCCAGGCAAGGAGGGGAAGACCAGAGAGGAGATCTGATGGGTCGGTGGCATCAATGCAAGTTGGTATTTGGCATGTTTGCTTTCATTGTCATTAGGCACTGTGTTTCTCACACTAAGTCGTACCTCGTGCCTCCTTACCTTTACTCTTGTAATTCAGTGGGACAGTGGCAGAAAACTTCAATATTAGTCTTCTAAAAAACTGGTTAGCAACAGCAAACTCCAGACTCAGTGAGACCAACAGAGAAAGTAATTTACCACCACCACCATATCTATTCTTCCTCTAAAAAAGTGTGAAAGCATCTTCTGAGGGTAGGCTTCAGTTGTTCACCTCCCACTGACGGCCCCCGGTGCCGATATCACCACCAGCACATTTGGAGAACACTTTTCGTTTCTGACTTCTTAGGCATGCAACTGAGCTGCAACAAAATAATTCTCTTCTGCTTTTGAAAATGCTTTATTATGAAGATTTTCTTGACTAAATAATTCAGTTATTTCAGCACTACTTCAGACAGGTTTGCTGGTTGATGTTAACTTTGGGAGCCCACAGTGGGGGATCAATTATAATCCCAAGGAATATTGCTACAAAGGCCAGAGGGTAGACACCAATGCCTTCTGGGTTTTTTTGTGGGTTTGTTTGGTTATTTTCCTCTTTCAATAAAATTTGCACAGATTCTCAGCTATCCTGCTCAAAGGCCTGGAGAAGCCAGTTTGCCCAAGCACAGCTTGTTGTGGGATCTCAGTTTTATTCACAAGCAGCCAAGTTTTGCTACATTCTTACCATTTAAACCCCAGAAATTTCTCCTGGCATTTGTACTCAGATCAAGTATTCAAGATAGGAATTATTTTTAATTAGCTCTTGCTTTTCAATATTTCAGTTGCCTCTGGCAAAAAAAATTCCAAGTTTATAAAAATCAAGCATGTCTCCAAATGTTACATTTGACAGCGTTTTCTAGGCCTTAATTTCTGTTTTAAAATGAGACAGATCTGTCTTGGAATAAGTGGTATTTCAAAACTCTGGTCATTTCTTTGAAATGTGAGAGACCTAGGAGTACGTGTCTGTGTTAAGTCTACACTGGAGTAGTACCTTACTCCCCCATGGGCTTTTCATGACGAGCTGGTTGTTGTTCCTCTTTCATGAAATGTCAAAACTCTCCAAAAAGTTGAAGAAGGAAAACAACCTTCAAGACATTTTTCCATCCAGTTCTGCCTGGGTCCTTCAGATGATTTCATTCTCTGAAAAGAAGTGACACGAGTATTTCTAGAGATGCTTCTGGGCTCAATGACATCAGTTTTACTAAGTTTAGCAGAACTGCAAAAGTCAAAATTAAAAAACCACTTCCCTGTGCTTTGGTGCTGGAGTTAAATCAGTGAATGCTGTTTTCAGTGAAGCATTGCTATTTTCTTTCCCCTGAGGTTTCTCTCACTGACAGGGCCTCAGCAGGAGAAGGAGAGAGATTTAGTGAACAGATCAGAGAACAACTAAAATTTGACCGTGTCACAGTTTTGGAGGGCCTTTATTTCTCTCTACCACAGACGCTGATCAGTACAGTGAATATAGTGCTATTGAATTTACTACAAAGGTGCCAGATTTAACTGTGCTTTTTTTGCATGTGAAAAAGCCCAACTCAGACTTTGGCAGTTGACCTCTAGCAAGGGAAATAGCTGTTTCAGTCACACGTGTTGTCAGAGGACTTTTTATAAGACCCACAGTAGTGTTTCAGGGATGCCAAGAGCATGTGCACCTACCAAACATCTCATACATCAAGAAGGGAGTTGGTACTACCTGGGCAGAGCGTTCCGAACCCGGGTTGGCTTTTCTCATTAGTGAGAAAAGACAAACTCCTCCTTACCTGGGTGGCGCAGAATGCCTCTAGGATAGCTCCCTTATTTATTCCTGCAATTTGGCAGGTAGAAAACTGCCTCCTTGTTGTTTGTGGGTTTTTTTCTTGAACAATTAAAAAGATCTCTCCTACTTAATTCTTATCTATCTGAAGAATGCTTTTGTTGGGAGTGTGTAGAAATTAAAGCTGTGTCTAATATGATGGCACAAGGAAACCACTCATAAACCCCTCAACCCAAAGCTACATAGTGAAGTGGAAAGCATTCTGCTGAATCCTCTGTTATTTCAAATGACAGCAGAATTTTGCTGCAATATTTGTCTCTGATAAGATTATTTGCGGGGTCTCACAGAGGACCTGGATTTAAATATTCATTGTGCTTTACCGGGGAGACCAAAATCAATTTCTTGGAGCTTCTATTAAAGCTTTGTATGTAAGGAAATTCCTTGTGCATTAAAATGCTAATGTAAATATGTGCAGCGCCGCAGTTTGGTCATAATGTTGGTAGAAGAACATAGTTGAAAATCTCAGTTACTTCAGAAACTTGAAGTGCTGACTACAATTATCTTCTGGTAACATGCATACGTTTCTGCTTAGCTTATGCCAAAAGCATTTAGATACCAAGAAAGCAATCCTTCCCATTGCTTACTCTTCTTTTAAAGGGCAATAAACTGAAGCAACAGATGTGGAGGTAAAAAAATAATTTCAGTGGTTTACAGAGGAAAGTTTTGCCCACCTAATTAGCCTGTTTACGCGGAATCTTTCTCCTCTGGGCTGCAGCTTGTCTCAAACCAATTGCAGATTATGGCTACCCGGAGCAGCAGTCTGTGGGTTTTCTCACTTCTTTTACCTCACTTCTTGAAATCGGGGAACTGCTAACTTCAGCTGGGCCTGAATATGCATGAATGATGACTGGCACACATTTTTCAATGGGAAGGAGGAGGTTAGGGAAATATGACACAAGCTTTGGAGGGCGTAGCGCTTGCAGGCTGTGTGCCGCTACCCTCATGTCTGTTTTTAGCTGTTTAGTGACAACCCCTTGTGTGAAGGAAGATTCTTACTTTTATAAAAATTAGAGTATTTTTATTTTGCTTCATTTTAAAATTGTGTTTATTCTTGCATTTTAATGTTTTCCTTTCACATTGTATATTTATTTAATCTCTTGACCAAAAAAAATATATATTCTTGCCTGCTAACAGTCCAAGTGATGAAACTAGTTTAGCTAGAAATTTTCAATATAGATTTGCCTTTGAAGCAGGTAGGATTTTCAATGTTTCTGTAGAGTAAGAAAATAATTTCATATACAGCAACATGCTCCATAACATCAAAAAGGAATCTATGACTTTCTGTATTACGAGAAATTAAACCCAATGTGAAGGTGATAAAGAAGCTGTGGTTGGTTTTGTAATGCATGCAGCTTGTATGCCATTATATGTCATAACACTGTATGGCTGGTGAAGCTGAAGGAAATTATAATCATGGAGAAGGTTGCAGGAAGCCTTGAAAACAGGCAGGGCTTTTGGAGGTGGATGAAAGAAACAGGAAAATAAACTAAGCCTGTGTTTGGGGACTGTTGGTAAACAACAGTTGTTTTACTCAAAGGTTAATATTTTATTATTTCTTCATACCAAGGATTCACCACCTTTACTTGAAGCAGTATTGGGACCCTTAGATGTCTTGCATGACAGCTTGCAGAACTGTGAGATTGAGTTCTTTATGCTATGTTGATATACTATGTGACTGTTTCTCAAATGGTAAAATTGAGAGAGTCAGAAATTAGTGTCTGGTTCAGAATAGTTATTTATCTTACAAGTGTTAAACCAACATATTCCTGTCAAATCTTCCAGAATATTTAAAGTTTAGGTTTTTAAAAAATCATAACTGCACTGAAGTGCTGAAAGGCTGTTTTATTTTCCTCCAAGTAGATGGAAAATGCCAAAGTTCTTAAATTTAAAGTGCTTATTTTTATGCAGTGTTTTTAGTATACACTCCATTAATTTAATGGAATATATTCTACATACAAGTGATAGCTGAGGTGACTGACATTACCTAGACTCTTAGGGAATGTTAAATCATGAGAATAAATTAATTTAGGAAGGAAAGAGTGAGTGACTGAAGCAGTTAGAAACTGTTAGACACTCCAGTAAAGATTATGTGCATAGCAAGTAGTTCAGCTAACATCTAAATTCTGACATGTCAGAATTTCTACGCTGTTATCAGTTAGAGTTAAGAAGTTAACAAGAATCATAGAATGGTTTCAGTTGGAAAAGACCTTCAGGATCATTGAGTCCAACCATCTACCCAGCCCTACTAAGTCAAACACTAGACCATGTCACCAAGTACAACATCTACTCTTCTTTTAAACACCTTCAGGGATGGTGACTCCACCACCTTCCTGGGCAACCTATTCCAATATCTGACAACCCTTTCAGTAAAGAATTTTTTCTTAAATCTAACCAAAACTTCCCCTGATACAACTTCCTCTTGTCCTGTCCCTAGCTACCAGGGACAAGAGAATGATCCCTACCTCACTACAACATTGTTTTTATGTAGTTGTAGAGAGCGATGAGGTCTTCCCTCAGTCACGTTTTCTCCAGACTAAATAATCCCAGCTCCCTCAGCCTCATAAGATTTGGCACTCTTCGTAAGATTTGTCTTCTAAACCCTTCAGCAGCCTTGTAGCCCTTCTCTGGACATTCTCAAGCATCTCGATGTCCTCCTTGTAGTGAGGTGCCCAAAACTGAACAGAGTACTCGAGGTGCGGCCTCACCAACGCCGAATTCAAGGGAAAGATCACTTCCCCATTCCTGCTGGCCACACTGTTCCTGATGCAGGCCAGGATGCCATGGGCCTTCTTGGCCACCTGGACAGACTGCTGGCTCATATTCAGCCAGCTGTTGATCAACATGTCTAGGTTTCTCCCTTTCAGACAGCTCTTGAGCAATGCCTCTCCAAGCCTGTAGCTTTGCATGGGGTTGTTGTGACCCAAGTGAAGGACAAGGCACTTGGCCTTGTTGAACCTCATGCAACTGGCCTCGGCCCATTGATCCAGCCTGTCCAGGTCCCTCTGTAGAGCCTGACTACCCTCTGGCAGATCAACACTCCTGCCAATCTTAGTATGATGGACAAAAACCAGAAATAATGAATTGTTTTTCTTTGAGGAAAGCTGGGAGGGTGTCAGACCCCTAGTGCCATGTTACCTATTTATGAAGAAGTCAGAGAGGAAGTTGAACATCAACTAAAAAAACAGAGCATTTCTCTATCAGCTGGTTTGGTAATTTATACAAAAGACATTCAGAAGAATTGACCACGAAGCTCTGAGTCAGTGTTCAACAAATCTGATACAAATGATGTCTTTAAGAGAGCTGGAAAATGCAATGGGTCATTTTTTTTTTGTATTTTTTGTTTGCTTTAAATTTAAGAACAGGCTGATAAAGAACATGGCAACCCAGTTAGCTCATCATCAGACACCACCAGAGATGCAGTCAATAAGAGATCAAAGGATGAACATTTACTTGAGTCATACAGTATAATTTTATGAAGAATGGGACCTGTCACAAAAA
Source organism: Zapornia atra (assembly GCA_013400835.1). Classification (NCBI taxonomy): domain Eukaryota; kingdom Metazoa; phylum Chordata; class Aves; order Gruiformes; family Rallidae; genus Zapornia; species Zapornia atra. The sequence goes on from VZTU01033779.1 coordinate 96,278, forward strand.
CATCAGTGATGCCATGTCATACAGAGATGACAACTCTGCCTTCTGACTGTATTTTTGAATTTCTGTAAGGCACTTGATTCAGTATCTATCACCTGTGTTTGGGGTTCCGATTTTATACAGTCTCATGCTGCATCAGTTTGGTGCCCTAATCAAGGCTTCTAATTTAATAAATGCTATGGGTATTTTCTACGTTTCTTAAAGTCATCATTATAGCCTCATCTAGTTTTCCTTTAATAACATAGTTTATTATGGAGGCCCCTGCAGCAGAGAAATGGAAGTATCAAAAAGTTTGTGTCTTTCTGCGTTTAATCAACATTTTTAAAAGCCTGAAGCTGGTGGATTATATTTTATATCAATTTATAATTAAAAATTAAAGGAAAAAAAAAATGAATATTTTTACACAAAGGCACATAATTTCAATTTTATGTTAGGTAATATTGATAATTTCTAATTGATTAATGCTGTTAGAGATTATACGGAAATCTGTTCTTAATCTCATTTTAAAATTATTTGCATTCTGGTCAACATTTCCTATTAGATATGAAGTAAAAGAGATATCTTAAATGAAGATTTATTCAAGAATTTCTTCTTTTGGCCAAAATACCTGTTATATTGACTTACCTTTCATTGCAAACTGCAGGAATTGACATTTGGATGTGCTTGGTCAAATGGACAGTCTTAACATCCTTGGTGTGTTGGCAGAAATGGTTTGCCTACAAATGGAGGAAAAGCAGCATAGAAAACATTTGTCATTCATTTAGAAGCAAACACAATGACATCAAATGCTTGAATCACTGCTTGGGTACCAGGGGCTATAAACAGTTCACAAAAATTTTATAAATTTCCTGGTAGAAGATTGAAAGTGAAGTAATAAAATGGAAACATAATTTAACTGACTTAGTACCAGGTGGAGACACATTCATTTTATAGGATATTGCTCTGGAAATTTTTCTGAAAATCAGTTAAATATATGTTAGTGTAGTAAAACTATTTCCCTGAATGTTTCCTACTGAATCATAGAATCTGAAGTTAGCACATTGCATTCCTTTTTCCCATGCATCAAGAGTCTTAGAATATTTTTATTAAACAGCCATTCTATATGTGTTTAAGCACTGCATAATAAAGCAATAGTATAGATTCTTGTTTATAGTGCACCAGCTGGCAGTATTTATAAAGGTCTGTCTGATCTGTGTGGATTCGTAAGACAGTGACTTTCAGTCATGTTGCTTAGTCTTCAAGGTGTTACTATCATATGAGAAAGGAAAAAATAGTTTTCAGCATAATGTCTTACTTCAGTAATGTGTTATTTACATAGTTGGTTTTCCAATTAGTCTTTATATTGAAAGCTTTTAAGAGTTAATTCAGAAATTCCCTGTGGCTCATCATAGATGGTTAAAAAATCATAGTCCTGAGAGGAACCCAGGAAGATACTGGTAAGGACACCGACTCTTATTAAAACTGAGCGAGAACGTTGCACTAACATTTGTGCTGTAAGAACCTGTTGTGTTTTTAATTTTCTCATTTAAAAAAAATAAAAGTTTTAACTTCTGTAATGTGCTTCAAAGATTTCTTGAATCTGAAATGTCATGCCTGACAGTCAAACTTCAGAGAGGAAAGATTTATTAAAATCATTTGGGTGAATCACTATGTAAAATCTCTGATTAAGCCCAGTTAACCACAGTTATTTACCTCCTCATATATTCTTTTATTATTTATTCCCAAATTTATCTGAAAAAAAATTTTTGAAAAAATAGAAGATGAGTTGGGAAATGTCATCCTGGCTACCCCAAAGCATGGAGCTGCTCGAGTGAGTCTTTGAAATGAAAGAGGCAAAAAACTCCCCTAAGGTGACCGGGCTGTCCCAGCTGCTCTGAGTGTGGCTTTTCTCAGCTGGCTACCCACCTCTGTCGTGCTTTCTTAAAACTTTAGGCACAACCCCTTTGAAAGGTTAGGGCATCCTTGTGTCATCCACAGCTCCTGAGACTTGAGACAAGCATCTTTTGGCTCCTCTTCTCCAAATGCTCATGTTCTTAGACTTGCAAAGATTTCTCACAAAGCAATGCCAGAAGCTGTGTAGTTAGTAGACTCAGATGCTGTATAAGCATTCATATATTTACCTATTTTAAAAGTATGATCAATAAAAATTTTGAAATATTGATCATTAAATCCAGAAATTTTTTGGAAGATGTAGATTCTTACTGTGATTTGTAAAACTTCTAGTTTGTAAAGATTTTTTTAGACTGCAGTTAACCCACAAAATGATATATATAT
>VZTU01033779.1:98562-108995 GCA_013400835.1 Zapornia atra
TGCATTTAACACAAAAAATGATATATATATATATATATTTTTAAAAAAAAAAAAAAAGCTCTTGAAATGAGTGCCTGCCTTTACAATAATTCTAGGAAGAGTTAGCAGTGAATGTTCTCCTGGAATTCAGTTCTAACCATTAAGTTGTGAAATAATAGCTGTCTGACCAGCACTGGAATATAACCTATTTGTACCACCTGTTTGGTAGGAAAGGCAAGCACAATGGAGGTCCCTCAGAGTATAATAGGCATTTACAAGCCTGAGGTTTTTTTCTTCAGAAAACAACTGTGAGAAGGATGCTCTGTCTCAACAGGTCTACTGCTTATTTGTATTCAGGACCTCACTTACTTGCTTGACCAAAAAATAATCTATATTTTTGTCTGTGATCCCTACACTTGAAAGGGAGTGCAATGTATATTAGCTCACCTTAAGCATCACTGAAATAACTCTCCAAATAATGCCCGTTATTTCTGAGGAAAAACAATGGGGTTGTGTACTTATCGCTTGTGCTCCACCAAATGTCATTACTATCCCAAGCCCCCCCACCTCTTGGGTAACTGCCTTACTACATCTCTGCCATAAAAATTGGTAGCATCTTCTTTCTTCTACTTCTCAGATTGTTGGCAGAGAAAATTCACCTGCTCCAAAACTGTGAATTCATCCTTTGCACCTGCATTTAAGGGATTTAACGCCTGCAAGCTGGAAAGCCAATATTAGCTTGGTTACTGTGGTAACAGACTCATTTTCAGCAGCCTGTAATGAACGCTGCTAGAAGCAGGGCTGCTATTCTTGAATTTTATTTATGTAAATGTGTTTTAAACACCTTTCTCCCATACCATATCTCCTGTTGATAATCTCTAAGTATGAAGTCACTGGTAGGTGAGGCTTTCTCGTAAAGTTTGGATTTCTGTGGGACTGCTCATTAGGGTGAAGTTAAAGTGAATTCAGATGCTTTCGCTAAACTCTGGCCTATCACCCCAATTAATACCGTACTGAAAGCCTACCCTCAGAACCGGCTGCTTCACTGAAGCTCTGGTCTGCTTCTCTGTTTTATAAAAGATTAAAAGAATTTGCAGCCTCTTGGTTTTCTACCCACATTTTTGAGAGATGCCTTCAAAACTGGGTATATATATCTCAGTTCAATAATTATGTTGCTGCAGACAGGAACATTGTTCCCCAGATTTCTTGTAAAGTACTACAAAGTCTAAATCACATCACAAAAATATTAAAAGGAATGCTCATCATTTTTAAAGCTGCCAATACCTGTATGAGATGCTTTTGTTTCCCATCTCAGTGCTAGCATCTCTTTGGAATTAAGTTTTCCCAAATATTTATGCAAATTTTACATGTAGCATACCAAGGCTTGCTGACCCGGTCTTCTTTGTCCAGCCCTTTGCCCTGGCTGCTTCTGTTGCATTAAGGGAAGGCAGTCTTATCACTTCCCTCTCCCTACTGCATGAGACTTTTTAATAAGTTTATTCATGCCAAAACTTAGAGAAAAAATTCTCTAGGTATAATCGCTTTGAAACAAAAAACATGTCAGTAATCAGAAATAAAAACAGTACAAAGATGAAAACTCTAGTGAAAAAAGGGTGATGACACTTGCTGACCACCGAGTCTTTCTTACAGAGAGTAACTTACTATCACTACAGAAAGTCCAATAAGGCAAATAAAATCAAAGTCAGAGTCATCGTCACTTTCTGAAATAGGAACAATAGATGGTTTATGCAAACATTACAGAAAGTTAATGATGAGACAAGATGAAGAGAAATAGAGATGCCTGCTCTAAATTAGTTCACTGCTCAGAAGTACTTTGGAGGATGTTCCCCAACCTGCAACCCATAGCTTCACAGTGAATTCACGATGACACAAACCAGCCCCTCCAAGGCCGGGAGGGTGGGGACTAATATGACAGCTCACCACAATTAATCTTTGAATAACGAACATAGTAACAGTGCTAGCAGCACCACTCTCTTTTTCAGCCAGCAAAGCTCTGTAATAAGTCGCTGGCGAGAGCAGTGGGTTAACAGGTGTTTCCCGTGTATATGGAGAGCAGCAGAAGAAAATGCACCAGCAGTACCTTCTCTGGGAGGGATCACTGCAAAGGCACAAGGCGAGCAGATGTCTCCGTCTCCCGCAGGCTTTTGATAATTTCTCTGATTGGACCGTTCAGGATGAAATCTGCTCACAGGCCTCAGCACAAAGCACCCTGCGCCTGAGCGAGCCTCTGCTCACTTGGCTCACGTTTTTTCCCATGCCCAGGGGGGCAAAGTCCTGCCTGAGAAGAGAGGCCAGGAGCTCCAGCTCCTGTAGTGTAGTTCTGGCGTTCCGTTTTTCTTTTTGTCTTGTTGCTGAGGCTGTTGTCCTGCACTGCAGACAGGCCGTGTGAAGCTGAATCACAGGAGTATGTTTCCTCTGCGATCCCTTAAAGGCGCTGAGATGAAGAGGCTGGAGTGGGGCAGGCTCCAAGGCTGTCGTGCTGGTTCTTCATTGAGGCTAATTTGAGGTTTCATTCAAAACTTTAAATTTTACTAGGAGGCAGTGCATAGCCTAATCTTTTTTTTGTTTCTGTGGCCTTGTCGGACTGCGTTGTGTTCCCTACAAAAAGCTGAATAGCTACATTTTCATGATTCCCCGGACAGGCTGTCTGAAAGGACACTGCTGCTAGTATCAAGACTTGAATAGATGGTGAAGTTCATGCTGTAAATTATGCTACTCTTCTGCTCAAATTAGAGAATTGGATCAGGATGTGAGGGGAATAGGGGGTTGCTTTAATATTTTGAAATATTTAAAATTTGTAACAATCTGTAAAATATTGTGCTTCAGAGACCATAAATATCTTTGGGGGGAAGGGGGATAAAAAAAATGTTGCTGGTAAATGTGTTTGAAAATAATGAATTTGAATACAGTCTTCTGTGTAATTATTGAGGTTACCATGCGATTAATTTCATCTTGATGAGAAACTGGGGTAGGGGAAAGAAAATGAAGATGCTCCTCCTTACCTGCATATATTAATGGAGTATTTATGTATTCTTCTTAGTAGGCTATTTCTGTTTTCCTCCCACTGCCCATAGGAAAGCACTTCTGAGAGCAACTAACAACATTTGACTTCCCTTATGTCTTATTTTACATAAGTTGTGCAATAAATTAACCGATTTTTCCAATACCTGTAGCAGTTAGCTGGCTTGACTCTACAGCTAAAACACAGCCAAATAAACCATCACAGCGTCTTTTCTTTGAGAGTGAGGGGAGAATTTGTTTCCTTGATAATAGATTAAAAATGGATTGTGCTTGTGTTTTCATTTCACATCCCTGAATCACTACTGGGAATGAAATAGTTTGATGGCACTGGAAATGCTTTGGGTTATACCGAGCAAAGGAAAACCTGAAATTTTTGCAGTGGTTTTCTCCGTAGGGTCATTGCAGACATGGGGTTTGGGTATTCTGCTTGGTTGGGTTTTTTCTTGCTTGTTATTTTTAACTGGTACTGATAAAATCTGCTCAGCACTGAAACCCATTTCCCCCATGTCATTGCTGTGGGTGATAGGGTGACCCCAGTTAGAACTGTTCTGAATAAATCTGTGTCTACTACAGATTGCACTGCTGACACCTTGTAAATAGACATCTATGCAGACTTCCTTCTGCTTCAGTTTTTCTCATTGGCAAGATTTATTCCTGGATTTAAACACCCTTGTTTTAAGAAAATGACCTTGGGTCATCACATTCACCACTTGTCACTACTCCTACCAATGAGTAGAAGCACCCACATTGAATTCTGCCAGACTACCTAGTTAGGCACATTTGATATTTGGGGCACCATAGTACTGGAGCCACCTCCAGGGTTTCACCGCAAGGTTATGAGGCACTGGGACAAGCTCACAACTTCTAGACAAATGTTGGACTGAGAGTAGGAGGAGTAGCCAGAGTATTCTTATGAAACCTTACTGTGTTTACAGGAGCCTGGGGTCATAACTAATACCAACTTGTAGCAAGTTTACAGGAACAACTGTAATATTTTAATTGAAATAGTACTTGATGTCAAATTCTTAAGAAAAAAAGAGAAGGTTGCAGCTTGCAACATTACCAATTACTTGTATTTCTCTCTTTTCCTGATGAAGAATTCCATCACGGTGACACATAAGAGTCACACTGTTTATTTAAAAATCTGAGAGTGCGTATTTGTAAGCAATGGGGATAAACATTTAAGTGTCAGCAGTAAAGCCTCCACTGCAAACTGAAAGTTGGAAAAAGAGAAATAGTATTAATTTATGAGTAAGTTCCCCTCCAATTGTAGGTTTTCTGGTGACAATGCTGTATGTATTTATAAAGCAATAATAACCCTCTACTTAGTGGCAGGATACATGTGAAGAAAAAGATAGTATTACTACATTTCCTAATGGTCTGTATGCCACAGAGAAATTGAGCCTCGAAATGTGAATGATTGATAAGAGACTTGGATTTTTTTCTACCAAATGAGAAAAATGAAATATGTATGTAGAAGACCCAGAAATGGGACTGATTTAAAAATAGGGTGATTTTGTTAGAAGGCATTTCCTTCCTCTCTCTTTTATTTTTGGATGTGTTCCACAGTTTGCACCCTCACCTTCTGGAATTTGTACCTCACTTTAAACAAAATTGTTGTAGAGCATATTTCGTGCTTTGAGTATTAATATCAAACTATATTAATCATCTTACTACAGAGTAAGTGGTTTAAAAGTATACTAACTTAAATCAAATCTGTTTATTTAAAAATACCAATTTTCAAGGACCTAATTGTGCAGTATTTTGTTTGGGTTTTGACATCTTAGTAAGGACTTGTTGGTTTGAGGGTTGGGGTTTTTTTGGTGCTGTTTCCTGAGAGAAGAGAAATATCTGCAGCCAACTGTTCAGGGAGAGCTGCAAAGCTCTCCGTATGCAGACCTTCCTCCATAGCTCATTTCAGGCTGTGTGAATTCTACCAGGGTTTGTGGCAGGTTTTGGTTCAGTGTGCTGGTCAACAGTATGTAAGCATGGCGATGTGCATCTCATGTTTTAGCTTTGTATCAAGTGTGTTTGTATCTGATTATTTCTACTGAGCTGACTTTGTATTGCTAAAAGCTATGGTGACTTGCTATTCTAAAGCAAATACCTCTTGTGAACGTGTTCACGACGGTCTTTAAAAATGCACTAGAATATGATCAACTGAAGGATAATCATCGCTGGCACACTGTGGGAGCATGAATGTTCTTCAGGCATGCTCTCCTGGTCCATATTCATGCTGAGAGGAGGAGGGAGAGGCAGGCTGAGGACCTCTCTGTCCCCTTGTTGTCCTATGTGGCACCCAGGCTCATGTCCTAGGGCACGGTTTTTGCTCAGGCCAGAGCTGTGCTCACTTTTTTCTTAGATGGTATCTTGGGTATTTGCTTCTTTCAGACTGATTATGGTTATCTACAGGCAGGTATGCAGGCAGTTATATGTAGCAGTGCTAGAATTACCCTACTTGTTCAAACCAAAGGTCCACCTAGCTCTGTTTGCCATCACTCAATAACAGGTATTAGGGGAACAATAAAAACAGGGTGGGCAGGTAGGGATACTTTTTCCAGAAAGTCATTTTCCAGTGACAAGCAGTTTAGGGGCTTCTAGAGTCAGAGGCAAAATACTTTGATTTAATTTGACTCGGGATTTTTTCCTGAGGTCTGTTCAAATCAGTTTTGCAACCTGTCTACACCTTGATTCACCTGTAATACCTAGCAACAAAGAGCTTGACCACTGAACTTCCTTTCTTTTGCTCCTGTCCATTCTCAACTTCATTTGCAGTTATAGTTCTTGTACCTTTGCTTACATTTTATCTTCCCTACGGCACTTCTGAGTTTATAGAAAACTCTTACGTGCCATATCCACAGCAGTATTGTTGTTGAGGCTGAAGAATCCTAGTTTAGGTAACTTTTTAAAGTGAAACAATTAGAATACCGGAAATTTTCCAATATTCTTCAACAGAATTTAATCTGAACTTTCCCACAAACTCCAGAATATATTATGGGAATGAAAGCAACCTACGTCTGAGTTTGGGGATTTTTTTTTTAATCCATTCCTGTATCAATTGTTTGCTGGATCTCAGTGATGTTTTTCTTAATTTACTTTAAAAGAAAAAACACAAACACAAATTCCTCCTCTGCAAAAATAAAAAGGGAAAACTACCTCCCATTCTAAGCATATCTTAAATTTCATTTTCCCTGCATATGGCCTAGATTTTTGGCTGCATCATTAGGAAACAATAGAGGATTGTGTTTTCTTTTATGAGTTGAATACATGTATGTATGAGTGTGCATGTGGAATAATAATTTTTTTCATCAGTTGCTATGGAAAGCAGTATTGTGTGGTGAATCATACTTTGATCTTGGTAGAATAATGTCATTCTGCTTATTTCACAGTAATTTTAATTACAAATATTTGTTGCAAATTAAAATGTTACAAAGTGGGATGTATTCTTAAGTGTAGTCTGAATACATTTTAAAAAGATGCTTTTTGTAGTTTATTGCACACAGTGTGGCATTTTTAGTGTCACTCTATAAAAGATATAAAATTCTTTGTAGTAAAAGTGGTATGTAGGAAGAGATGGGAGGAGTAATTTCCCTGTCCGTAGGATATGTCTCAATTTAAATGACTTCTTTTCTGCAATAGATTGTTTGGAAATGAGCTAATGGGCTTGTGCATTTGTCACAGAACAGCTAATCATCCAGTTAAGACATAACTGCAACTTTTTGCCATTTTGCTATGTTTTTTTATCAGAGCAAGAAGTGCCTGATAATCAACATTCATTGTTGTATGGACAACAAGGTTAAAAATCACATCCTGCTGAGTTTTGCAGCAAGTTTTGTCCATATTCCTAGTGATGACTTTGCTGGGATGTTATTTAAATATTATTTCTCCAGGCATTTTTTTCCTAATTTTTTTTTCCTTCACACACACACACACACACACACACACACACACACACACACACAAAATCTATTCTTGTGAAAAGTGACAAATGTGTTCCAGACAAATGTTTGGAATAATGATTTGGCGAATCATTATTTTGACGTCTTTTCACATCTGTTCCCTCTATGATTTTTATTATTTTTAAAGATTGTATCACCATGCACTGCATGGAAGAAATGCTGATGAGCTTCTCTTATATCATTAAATGAAATATGCAAGAAGTTTCAATTAACATTTCTGAGCAGAAGTCAAACTAGTTTACATAAAAATAATCAGGAGGAATGGACAATTGTCATAACAGACTAGTATTTTGCAAATCAGTTTGTGGTAAATAAACTTTTAAGACTTCATCAGTTTTGGGGTTTTTTTTTATTCCCCATCAACTCCCTATAATGTTAATAGCATAAAATCTGATTTATGTAAGCTTTATAAAAAGGGAAAAGCAAAAAAAAACCCAGACTTAGACATAACCATCTTTGCTCATACTCATTCTCTATATGTAATTATGCTTTATTAAAGCTATTTCATTAAAACCTTGAAATTTGGAGTTTGAACAAAACATCAGGACTGCTTAAAGGTGATATTCAATCTGACCTGTTAATTCCTGTTAATTCTTTTTAATTCATGCATGATATGTAAATACAGCGAGCAATTGGTGGTTATCCAAGTAGGGAATTCAAGTTGTCCTAACACTTGTGGCAGAGACACTATGGTAGTGAAAGATGAGCATGCACGTAAATAAAACAAATCCCTGGCAGTATTAAATGTGATTCAGCGTCTGAACTGCAGAAAGCCTATGACTTAATTTCATCTGCAGGATAAGCTAAATACAAGTCTTGAAAGATGTTAGTCTTTGTCTTACCCCTCACTCAAGGCAATAACTGTTCTTCATCATCAAAAAAAGTAATCCAAGAGAATCTAAAATTAGATTTCATTTTAATCTTGATTTTCTCCTCACATTTTAATCTTTTATTCTTTATTTTCATTTTTTATTTGTACAAAACAAAGAGATAACAACAAAAATAGTTGCCTCTTATTTACCACCATTACTTACCATGTGTCTTTGGGATATGAACATACTTGGCTTCACCAGAATGGTCTATATAAAGCTGCAGGTTCCCTGTCCTCCCCCCACATTAAACCTATCAAGTCTTTTCTTTATGAATCCTAAAAATGATGCAAAATATCTAATGAATACAAAATACAGAGATTGGAACTCTGAGCCTTGCACCTCCTAATTTCCTGTCCTTCACAACACTCTTGTCTTAGATATCTTTCCCTTATCTGATTTGTTTTCCCCTTGTTAGTAGGAGGAAAAAATTTGTGATAATTAGTGATGCTTGGCTTCAAGTCTTCAAATATGGTTTGTCTCTGTGGTCTTAACAACTGGATTTCTTGCATTAGTATTTTGCATTATTATTCTAAATACTTGTTTCTTCACACACTGAAGTAAATATTTAAATAATGTGAAAAGAATGAAGCATTATGGAAACAGATAAATGTGATTCACCAAATATACCTTTAAAACTTGTGAAGTACAGCAGACACAATTGCTTGCATGCAAGTTAAGCCAATGATACATTAGCCAAATTAACAGAACTTGTACTAACTAATCTGTACATAAGAAGAAAACAATATTATACAAAGGAAATTCCATTTTGCATTTGTGTGTTCAAGATCTTTCTGTTTTCTTATATATTTTTAAAGGTGTTTGTTTTATGTAGACTGCATAGCAAATAATTTTGTTTTATATTTCTAAGTGATTCAGCAGTAAGCGTTATATGTTGCTTAATAACCTGAAAATAGCTGATCTTACAATTTACTGATTTTTATAAGTATATGGTGGGGTCCTTGTTTTTAATCTCCAAATTAGATTTCTTCAACTGTAAGTAAATAAAAAGGAGTGCTGCTGTCTTTTATATCTTTTTTAAAAGCTCTAGTATCTATTGATCAGAAATGTTTCAGCTTTATGGTAGTATCAATAATATGCCTTGTGTTCCAGGTTATTGAATCTTTCTCCGAGCTGTCTTGTGTGTCATAACATTTTGCAAATGTAATTGGAAAGGAGCAACCATCCACTGCCTTAGGGTATTTTGAGGTTTTGCTATTATACTAGTGCATTTAGTAAAAACAGAATAGCTTGTTGAGCAACTGCTTTAGTTTTATTTGTATTTTTTATTCAACATAATCTAGAAAAATTTAAACTTATTGTTAGTGATAAAAATAAATAGCACTGTTAGAGCAAATTAATGAGTGGGCTAAAGTGTGGAAGGTAACAAAAAGATGGTGAAGCAACATAGAAGAGGTGGAGTGTGGGTTCTTTGCTTAATTAGTTTTTTGGGTAGCTTCCTCCAACTCACACCTCACCTGAATCACAGTGGATAAGTGGAGGTGACGCTTTGAAGAAAGCTGCAAGCATGGTCAGTGGAATATAATCTTAATTTTATTACTCATATTGTTTCAGGAGTTCTTCATGGGAAGATATACTGAACCATCTGATATTGCAAATAATTGTTCTTACAGATGATAATAAAGTTTGTAATTTCGAAAGATAAATCCAAAAACTAGTTGAAAATGCATTTTCTTTGCTTCAGTTTGCTTCTATGTTAATTAGAATGTCATTTGACTAGTAAAACAACGGTATAGGTTAGGGTTACAAGTCTGCTTTTTCTTTTTTTGTAACAGAGCATCTGAAAGTGGCTGGTTTGTCTTTTTCTTTGGGTAAATGCTTGTCTTCAATGGATAGTGTTCTTTGTTTCATACATTACATCTCAAAGGATTAAAAACAATAGGCTTTCTCAGAAATCTGGTGCTTGTATTGGTGTAAACATATGGGTTCATGTAGCAATTAAAAAAAATAGATTATTATAGTCTGCCCTTCTCAAAAAGTTCTAAGTTCCTAACAATACTGCAGATATATAATTACTGGTTTCTAAAGTAACCACTATGGTTTTCATCAGGGTCTACACGGGGCTAATAGTTACATTCTGCTAAACCTCAACGAGCCTCTGTTGAACATGTCGAAAGACAAGAGATTTAATCAGGATGTCTCTCCTTCATAACACTTTTTCTTGTTAAGGCTGCCAGTCATGGGCAGGGCCCATTCAACCTTGTGCAAGATTTTAGAGGTTTGAAAACAAAAAATCATTGATTAAAATAATTTTTACTTCTAGTTGTGCTTTTTCCTCCCACTTTGCCAAAAGAGCGGGGGCATAATACAAGAAATGTTAGGAATTATTATTATACTTTTTGGTGCCAGTAGCCATATATGTCAAGAGCATGGCCTTCCAGAACAGTATGAGGTTTTCAGTAGTAAAAAGGCCATTTTATTCTGTATGACTTAAGTACATAAAGGACATTCTTTTACAGCCAGTAAAATTGAATTTACCTTTTAATTGAAAAATAATCATTTGTAAGTATATAAGACTATTTTTTAAGTGGCAAAACCCTATGAAATTTCTGAAAACATGGGG
>VZTU01033782.1:792-28723 GCA_013400835.1 Zapornia atra
TGTTAGCAGAGGATTTGTGTTTTTAAATTACTTTTTCCCCCACTAGGAGAAAGTAATGTCGAAAACAGAACATCACAATTCATCCTCCTAAAAACCAAAGAGAGGGAGGAGAGTAAGCTCCAGTTCATATACGTATAGCAAGCATGCTCTGAGAGTATCTGCTTCAGAGTATTACAGGTTTCTGTCCTTTTTCTTTGCTCTTTAAACTATTCATTAATTTTCTGCTTCTCCAGATTCCTCAGGATTATGTGTGAAGCTCTGTTTTATTGCATCTGTAACAGCATACTACAAAAGGGTGAAGGTGGTCAATTCAATGTTAAATATAATCTTGGGTTACAAATATTCTTCCCAGGTTTTGCTCCCAAGTCTATGTATTGCTCTGTGATTTTAAAGCTATTCAAGTTAGCATTACTCTCCTTTTCGTTGGTTGCACCCTCAACATGCTGTCTATCCATCTACCAGAAATGAGATAGTAATTTGACACAAAAAAGATTTAATCAAATCATCAGGATGTACACAAGTCTATACTGCTACATCATTTGGTTTTGCTATTATAGACTCTATCCATCTTTAATTATAAGAAGACATTGAATCTTCTCTAAAATGAAAAAAGAAGCTTGAAAAGTATAAAAATAAGTTTCTGCTTTTAGAAGTGTAATTCAATACCATGTTTCAATGATTTCAGTTTAAATAACGTTTTAAAGGTGAAAATGTTACTTTTAAAACCCCTAAAATATTTGAAATTTTCCCCACCTTTCTAAAATCTTCTAAATAAGTTTCCTTTTCTTTGGTTTGATGTATTTTATTTAATTAGTTTATTTAGCTTAATCTTTCACTTTAGACTATACTTTGAAAAAAAATCTATTCCATTTTTATGTTAACATATACTATTTCAGTCTGCTCCAAATTAATCTCTGATGAATGTTCCAGTGAGTGTAAAATTTCAAAACTTTTGGTTTGGTTCTGAATAAAAATGACAGTTTTTCAACTTTTAAAAAAGTATTGTAAGCTTATAAATTTACTTTCATCATACTTCTTTTTTCTATGTTGTATTCAAAGGGTTACTATCTCTCTTCAGTGGGTTTCTTCTTCCATACTTTTTCCTACTATCAAGTAGTCCAAAATTACTGGCAGGTATTAGACACCCATCTACTTGGTGTCTGTAATCTTGGGAGGGGAAATTCATCCTGTCCCTGTAGAAAATGGAGCATGTCATATTCCGGTAAAGGAAAAGCCTACAGTATGACAGAGCAGAATGTGGTCTGTGGATTTGAATCTATTCTCTCTTAGGCAGAACTCATAGATTTGGCTTTGGGATCCTCACAGCTTTCCTGCCCAGGTAATACCACTAGCAGCATAAGGAAGTTTCCATGGAAGAAAACAGTTAAATATATATACTTCACTGCTTCAAGTATTCACCAGTGTGCTCCTGGAAAGGCACAAGGGTTTGTGGAGCAACTGTCAGGCAGAAAGGAGCTGTAAAAAGTTCCACAGGAGTGGTAGGTGTAGTGGAGTTTTCTGAAAAGTTACTGAAGGACCTCTGTTTGATTTTCATAGAATCATGGAATCATAGAATGTGTTAGGTTAGAAAGGACCTTTAAAGGCCCTAATCCAACATCCCCTATACTGAGCAGGGACATCTTCACTAGATAGGTTGCTCAGAGCCCCATCAAACCTAATCTTTAATATGTCCAGGGATGGGACCCTGACTACCTCTCTGGACAACCTGTTCCAGTGATTTACCACCCTCACAGTGAAGAATTTTTTTCTAATATCTGACCCCCTTTCCTAGTTTAAAACCATTACCCCTTGTCCAATTGCTCCATGCCCTCACAAACAGTTCTTCCCCAGCTTTCTTAGAGGCACCTTTCAGGTATTGAAAGGCTGCTATAAGGTCCCTCCACAGCCTTCTCTTCTCCAAGCTGAACAAGCCCAAGTCTCAGCCTAAGTTCATAGGAGAGGTCATTCAGCTCTTTGGTCATTTTTGTGGCCCTCCTCTAGATGCGCTCCAGCAGGTTCTATTCTTTTTTCTTTGTGATCTTCTGCCAAAACATATGGTCTTAAACCATTAATATGGATTTGCCTGAACCATATTTACAGACATTAACACCTGGGAATACATGTAGAAGCATAAACCCTTCACATGAGGTCTCTGTGTTCTCCAGCAGGTAACCAAACAGTGGATTTGGTAAGTGACTCATTTATCTCAAAAAGGAGACAGCAAAAGTCTCCTCCTTTCCTCCAGTGTCTCAACCTGTACAACATCCTTCAGGCACCTGCATTTGAAGATAAAAACCACTTGAGAGGAATCTTTTTTGATTCTTTACCATTTCAGTGTAGTTTTCCAAAGAAAGGAATGAACTTTTACGTGGTTTTCCAGTCAGTGTCTTTTCAAAGGATGAAAAATAGAGGAAGTGTTTGTGTATGTGTGTGTGTGTGTGTGTGTTTCTCTGTGTGTATGAGATAGAGGAGACTGAAAACTAAATGAATATGTATGCAACACTGTATAGTGACATCTGATTGATATTTCTAGAAATTAATTCCAAGTGAGTGGTACAGTGTTGACGTCACAGGTTACTGATGCATATACGCTTCCACAGGCATAACATTTTGTTCCTACAACTCCCATTTGCTATGGGTATCTATCAACTGAGCATCCACTAAAGGCTGCTGTTTAAATTGCTTATTTGTTTTGCTGGTTAGTGGGCCTTAACGACCTAAGGACAAAGGACCCATACGGTGCTCTGTATTTTTTTGCTGTAATTGTATATATAAAAGCCCCACGTTAACAAGAATCATTTCACTTCCTCTATTTAAGATGACATGCAGCCTTCACTGCCACAAAAAAATAATTGCTTCAGGGGCATGATCCCGCAAATGTTGAACCTTTCCTGAGCTGAGTTCAGTACTCATCATTCCCTTTGAGTTCCAGTGTCTAGCACCTCTCAAGGGCAGCTGGTAACACTGTTGAGGAACACTCAGCATTACTTTCCAAAAGGGAAAAGGATGGTGTTATTTACCAGATCCCTAACAATGGATGATATTGCTTAATATGATAGCCATTTCAACTGCTGAGAAAAATTAGGTAGGCAGAATGCAATTTGTCAAATTGGAATTTGGCCAAGACACTGGGGATATACTCTTGTTACAAGGGCAATGACACATTTTATCCTGCCTGAAGACAACAATCCTTTGTAATAGCTACTTCCTAACTTTCTTTTTCCCCAACACTCTTTTTGAAAACACTCCTAAGTAGTACCACAACTAAAAGAAAAAACAAAAAAATATGTGGATATCTATGATATCACAGGTTGGCTATCTGAATATATATATTTCTTACATAGCACTCAGCTAGCGTTGTGTTCCCTGCTCTATTGTGAGACAGTAGTTATCCAGTAGTTTGAAGCTTGGAATTTCCAGTTTGTGCGAAATCACAATATCTCCAGTGTGTCTTCTTTTCTGAAATAAAGAAAGAAGACAACATACAGAAGCTCCTATTGGACCAAGAAGCTCAAGAAAATTAAAAATGTTATCCAGGTATTTGGATCAAAGCAAAATTTTTTGGCATGTCTGAGTCAAACGTAACATTTTGCTTTCGGGATGGAAATTAATTTGACTATTCTGTTCAGACCATTTTCTGTGTCTTCCTGAGCCTTCAGTGATACGAGAATTGCAACTCTGAGTCACTCAAATTTCGCTTTTCCCCAAGTTTTGATTTGGTGCTGCACCACCATTTTCAAACTGGATTTTTTCATTTTTACCTGCTAGCATAAATGATCTAACTTGGGGTGATTCAGCCAAAGCCTGTGAGCTTCAGGTTTCTCCTTTTCTGTCTTAGATGTGGCTCCAATTGTTTTACCTTAGGCTTGGACAGGAGCAGAAAGGTATTACTGTTGCTAAAATGGCATGTTTGGACAGTTATGTAATTTCCATTTCTTCTTTCATGGCATTTCTAGACACTGAAAGCACATCTGGGACTTTTCAGGCCCCAAGGGATTGGGCAGTCACCTATATTAGTAAAATAAAGATACAAAGGAACAAATGCACTAATGTTCTTCAGTATTTATTCAATGTATTGATGTCCCCTTACAAAATGCTGTGGGCCATAAAAAAAGAAACACATAATGAATTTCAGTTCTAGTTGAAAAAAAAAAAATTGGACAGCTATGATGAATCATCTCCTATAAAAAGAGAAAATACTGTAACTGTTGGATCGTTTCCAGATCAGACACAGCACTGCCACTCTTAAGAAGGCTATGAACTGGAGAGGTATTTTGGGGGGTACTGACACGTAAATAAATCCGCTGAGCATCACCTTCTGCTCTGGCCTTCTCAGCATTAGAATTGCTGTTCGACAGAAATCTCCAAGCAGAGAGAGAAAAAAACAAACCGCTGATACATTGCAAGCTATTCAGTTTATTCGGGGTAGAATTGGGCCTAATGAAATCAAGTCCTGCAGCCTGTGTCCGTTATACACCTGCCTGAAGGAAACAATCTTTGTACTTTTTTTTTTTACTTTTTGTTGTTGTTTTTGTTTGTTGGTTGGTTGGAAGTTTTTTGTTTGTTTTCATGAATGCTGCCTTGTTAGCAGTGTGGGCAAAGCCTCCAGCTGAAATTGGTTTGTGGTGTCACTTGGTTTGATTACACCATGACACTTGTAGCCGATTGGATATGAGGAAAGATCTGATTGATATCTCGAGTCCACCTCTGTTGTCATTTGATCTAGGTGATGCTAGTGTGGAAGTGGAATAAAGCTGGAGAATCTAATCAACAGAAAGTCACAAAGGGTGGAGGTATGTGGGTTAACTAGATATTGTTGTTTCTGAATCTGGGCACAGGGCTGTAAGGCTGGACAATAAACCACACCTAGTTTCTCAGTAATTCTTATCTTTTTCTGAGAGCTGGATTTTTTTCTGTCACTTCATATGTGCGCAATTCATAACTCTAGTAAAGCCAAACAGATAAGCTTTTAAGTGCTGAAGTCAGTATAAAACTGGTTAAAGGAAAGAAATGTAAAATCTGTAACTCTATACTGTGCCTAAAAAGTCATACATACACAGATTTACTACTTTTTGACAAGGTAATGCTAATGCAAAGAGATGATATTGCAGTTTTAAGTTAAACTTCCCTTTTACATAAGCCATTAACTTATATAAGCTTATCAACCTGACTTCTTTTGAACTGTTTGAACAGTGGAATTATCTCCTGTAAGAAATTTTGAAATTGCTTGCATTTCTGAACCCACTTGAAAAATCAAAATATTAAAAGTTTTGGAAAAAAAAAAGAAGCTAAAAAGCCCTCCTGACTTGAAAATCTTGGGATGAAAAAGTCAGTATTTTTACCAGAGTGAATTTGTTGTATTAAATTGAACTTTTAAAAAAGTTATATGTTGATGCTCCCAAAAGGAAAATAGAAGAATTTTATGCAATCCAGTAGAAATATTAAGTGTTGATAAAACATCTGCAGGTGAGAAAAAATACTGATCTCTGAAACTTATAATTCTTCAGCATTTTTATTAATACACACTTTTAATAATCCTAAGTATACCTTATACTTTTTGGAAGTCCTGTGCAGATATAGAATGACAGTCCTAAGACAGCTTAGCACTGTTACATATAAGTACTAATACACATATTAAGCACTAAAACATCCAATTAAAATAATCTATTTGAAGTAACTCAGTAAACAAATGAGATTTCTGGAATAAGAAACTCTAGAAATACTAGTTCCCAAATGGGTTTCCATGCTTTGTGTGTGTGTGTGTGTATTCAGATATTCATGAGCATTTCTATATTAATAATGATAGCTAATAGCTACAGGTATGTAAATAAAACTTAGCAGAAAATATTCTTGCATGACTAGAGCATCACCTGCCACTTAAAAAACTTCAGTCTACCATTTCTTTGTTTCCACAGAGATTATTAAATCTATGCAAAACAAAGATTTTATTTGGATGCCTAATTATTTGGAAAGGAGGTTGATAAACAGGGAACTGAAATGATGTCCTGGTTCTGGTCAGGCCAGAAATAACGTCCCCAAGCAGTCAGCACAACCACCTGACATCACTTCCCCAAGAAAGGGGCTGGTTGGGGAGTGTGGCCTGAGCATCCAGTCAGTTCTTCTGTAGTGCAGCACTCTGTTACCCTCAGGTCAATAAGGTATTCTGTGTTATCACTGGGTGTAAGTGAAATTTGCTGCGGGCTGTTATTGTTCCCCTTTCACTGTGATTTTCTCAGTAAACTGTCCTCACCCTAGCCCACAGAGGCTGTTTGTCCTCTGGGAGTGAGTGAGCAGTGTGTGGTGCTCAGCCATTGTTTGGGGCTGAATGACCTCATATGGAAGCAGAGGCAGTGGCAATAGGGTGAAGTTCCCGCTAACTAGAAAAGATTAGCTTCAGGACCATATAAGGAACATGAAGGTGCACAAATCCATGGGACCTGATGACATGCATCTGTGGGTCCTGAGGGAAATGGTGGATGAAGTACCGTGGTTGAGAAGTCATAGCAGTTCAGTGAAGTTGCCACTCTTTGAAAAAGAGGAAAAATAACCCACATTTTTAAAAACGGGAAAATAGAAGACCCTAGGGAACTGTAGCCTGGTCAGTGTCACCTTTGTGCCTGGCAAGATCATCAAACAGATCCTCCTGGAGACTATGCTCAGAGACATGGAAAACAAGGAAATTATTGGTGACAACCAATATAGCTTCACTAAGAGCAAATTGGTCCTGACAAGTTTGGTGGCCTTCCATTACAGGGTGACCATATTGATGGATAATGTAAGAGCAACTGACATCATCTACCTGGACTTATGCAAGGCATTTGATACTGTCTTGTACATGCTTGTCTCTAAATTGGAAAGACAGGAATTTGAAGGTTGGACAACTCAGTGGATAAGGAATTGTGTAGATGGTCATACTCAAAGAATTGCAGTCAACAGCTTTATGTACGAGTGAGACCAATGATGAGTGGCATTCCTCAGGGGAACAGACAGTGGGGTTCAGTGCACCCTCAGAAAATTTGACAATGACACAAAGCTGTGTGGTGCATTTGACACACAGGAGCAATGGAATGCCATCCAGAGGAACCTTGACAGGCTTGAGATGTGAGTGTGTGTGAACTGCATGAAGTTAAAGGCCAAGTGCAAGGTCTTCCATACAGGTTGGCACAATCCCAAGCACATCTACAGGCTAGGGAGATGGACTTGGCCCTGTGGAGATGGACTTGGAGATGTTGATGGATGAGAACATGAGCCAGTAATGCATGCTTGCAGCCCAGAAAGCCAACTGTATCCTGGGCTGCATCAAAACCAGCATGGCCAGCAGGTCAAGAAAGGAGATTATGTCTCTTTAGTCTGTTCTGGTGAATCCCCACCTGAAGTCCACCTCATAGAATCATCCACCTCTGGGGTCCCCAACATAAGAACAAGGAGCTCCTGGGGGGAGTCAGAAGAAGGCCACAAAGATGATCCGAGGGCTGGAAAACCTCTCCCATGAAGACAGGCTGAGACTGTTGAGGTCATTCAGCCTGGAGAAGAGGACACTCTGGGGAGACCTTAAGCAGCCTTCCTAAAGAGATCCTACAGGAAAGCTGGAGAGGGACTGTTTGTTTACAAGGGTGTGTAGTGATAGGACAAGGGTAGGTTTAGATTAGATAAAACAAATGAGACTCTGGCACATGTTTCCCAGAGAAGCTATGGCTGCTGCTGGATCCCTGTCAGGGTTCAAGGCCAAGTTGGATGGGGCTTTGGGCATCCCTAGATGATCTTTGATATCCCTTTCAATCCAAACCAGTCTGTGATTCTGTGATTTTGTGATTCTGTGATTTTGTGATTCTATGATTTTGAGGGTTCAGAAATTTAAGGAAGATAGTATTTGATACTACCTCCTCTCCTCCCCCCCAGTTTTTTTTTTTAGCCACAGAAATGGGAAAAGGAGGGAATCAGAAGCACTCAGTCCTCATACTCGGCAGTTGTTAACCACAAAGCTACCTTTGACTGTTATGATTAATGATAGATGAACAATTATATTTTTAGGATATAAGGGGCACATTTTCCTCACTGCTTTTATTTGGTACTCATTCTATATAATTTTGTTCTGAAGTTCACTAATAATTCAGTTATTCAGTACATTTTTAAATGAAATTAAATATTCATTTATTTATAATTCTATATAAACAAGTGACTCTACGTACATCTATCTGTTACATAGTAATGCATGTAGTAAATAAATATAAAATATCACTTCAGTCCTGTTAATTCCTTTAATGACTTCTGTTTATGAAGTTTTTCAGAAGTGCAAGAGAGTCTCATGCTATTGGGTGCTATTACCTGCTCAATATTTATCTTGCTTTTCTCTTTGGAGTAGTAACAACTGCTACATAATGCTAGTAATTACTTAAGCCTGAATGTCATATTTTTGACCGCTCACCATGTGATCAGTTTCTCTTTTGCTTTTTAGGATGTTGTTTGAAGATTTATTTGGAATTATATCCTCATGAAAATATTTCATCTTGTTGATACAGCGGTACTTCCTATGGTGAAGATGAAGTTTATTTTCTATTTACTTTCCCAGGACATTTTTAGTGGTGAAAGATATGTCTCTTCAGCTGAGGAGAAGTTACCCTGCAAGACAGAGTAGGGACTAAAGACTAAAAGTGTATAATGGTAAGGTCTTGTATGGGTAAGAGGCTGCAGAAATGCCCAGGTATTGCTTCTGCATGTGAAAAAGAACCTGCACTTAGCAACCTGCTCAAGTCAGGAAACCTATTGAGTGTTGCACTGAGTTCTGATTTGAAAAGGCATCGATCAGACTCAGTGCTAATTCTTTCACCGTGCTTTATGGGAGTGGGATAGGTTCTCTTCCCATCGAGCTGATGGTAGCTCTGCCATTGATTTCATTTAGAGTAATAGCATCAGCCCAAGTGTCTGTTGCAGGACAATAAAGTACAGTTTATTTAAGTGCATGAGAGGATTTTATGAGACAGCAAAGCACATGGGCTGTTGAGAGTAGAAGCAGCAAATAAACTAGACAAGTAAGACAAACAATTCCAGGCTTTGTTCTTTGCGGTCCACCATTTTACTGTATCTGTTGATTACAAATCCCAGTTTTTAATCTCTTCAGCTAATAACCACCCATAACAGTACTTCTTTATTCAATCTATATTCCTTGCCTAAATACCAGCTTTCGTCCTAAAGATGTCTGTCTTGTTTTTACTCCTGGTAAGTTTAATCTTTTATTAATTTTTTCTGTAAACCTGTTGGATTATTCCACTTTCCATGTCATCAGGCCATACTATCTGAGTGTTCTAAATCATCAGGCCACTTCCATAGCAGTCTTCCATCTGTGCTCACTATTATTTTAACAGTTCTTTCAACATACTGATTTACTGTGTGAAACGATCCTAATAATCATGTAAAGCTATTTCTTTTTAAACTGTATGCATCAGTACTTTTGACTCATTTTTTCTTTAGGAAGATCCCAAGGGCTCAATTTAAAGGTACCTTCAGGTTTCAGAAACTTTTATTATTACCAAATTGCACTTCCATTCCTTGCCTTGCAGGTCAGTGGTAAGATCGTGCATTGGAATTTGGTTGTTCATCATTTGCTCTACTAAATTTAAAAGTCTAGGCACAGAGTAACTTTTTAATATCCACCCCACCCAAAAAGAAATATTTTGCTCATTCACAGTCTTAGTGCCTGCAAAATACATATTAACCAAGCAAATAAATAAAAATCCCTACATCTTGGAGAACTTTCAGTTGAAAGGCAACAGAGCAGTACAGTATAGAAGATGGAGGGTTGTCTAATGGTATCATAGAAATTAGAAATGGACACTGAGACGTAAGAAATGCTTATTATTTTTCCCTGCAATATGTTTGGTTTCTTGATATATCTTCAATTGGTAGTAGAGATGTACTTACTTTTGGTGAAAAAAACAAAAAAAAATTCTTTCTCTTGGTGGGATGACAATCCACCTTCTACAGAAGTTGGATTTTCCATGGTCATTAATAAAAAGAAAAAAGAAAAGGAAAACTTTGCTAGATAGTGAATTTCTCTCTTGGTCTTTCCTAGTTTGAACTTGTTTTATATCCTTTCCTACACTACAGCCCTCTGGGGTTTGGATTTTTGTTTGTTTGTTTTTAATTATAGTTATAGTAATTAATTCAGTAATTTTTTATTAGAATATATATTCCTATTCAAGTTGTGCATTGTAGTTCCTTGTTTTCCATTTTTACCATCTAATTCTTTTTTCCAAGTATGTATTATTTTTGGTCATCAACAATGTCTGAACAATCATTTTTTACACTCCTTCAGATAAAGAAGAAAATATTATTTCCAGTAAAAAAAAAAAAAAGAAACTGAAAATCCAGGAAAGGATAGATAATGCATTATTTTTTAACCCTTTTTTTTTCTTTTATCTTCCCCACAAATATTTCCCATTATGATAATATAAAGTAGTAAGAAACAAGGAAAACATGACTCTTCACATTATCTGATGGAGTGCTTTCAGTGTCAGATTGACAGTGATAGAATAATAATGGGAGAAATGCTGCATGATGTTGGTGGAAATATGAACAGACATTGAAAATTATTTGTAATAGCAGTAACACATTTACTTTCAGCCTACTTAGTTGTTGCAAATATGACCTAGCATTAATGTCCTTTGCTGCTGCGAAAAACTTTAAATTGTATTCTGTAGAATATATTAAGAAAGCTATATTTCATTAAGCTGTTTTGCCTTCACTCTGAAAATCGTTGAGCAAAAAAATTATGAAATAATTTCACAACATTATGTAGGTTTCCTTGAGTCCTAGAAGTAAGAAACTATGACTGAAGTTATGGTACTATTAAAACAACTTAATTTTCATATGGTTTATTCATGCAGTATGTGGTGGTTTGATCCTGGCTGGAGGCCAGAAGCCCAACGAAGTTGCACTTTAACTCCCCTTTTCAGCTGGACAGGGGAGAAAATATATATTGAGAAGCTTAGGAGTCAAGATAAGGACAGGGAGAGATCATTCCACAATCAGTGTCACGGGCAGAACAGACTCAACACAGAATAAAGGAAACTCTCTAGTTTATTATACTACACTGCACAACCAGTGACACCAGAGTCAGGTGATGAGAAATAAAACCAGATCTTAAAGCACCTTTCCCCCACCCATCCCTTCTCAGCAGACTTCACTTTAGTCATGATTTCATTCCCTTCTTCCCCCACATTGTGGCACGGGGAGGGGCAGAGAATGGGGGAATGGGGGTTTCGGTCAGTTCCTCATGAGCTGTTTTCCTTCTTAGTCAGGACGGAGGCATTCTTCACACCCTTCCCCTGCTGCACCATGGGGTCCCATCCACAGGAGACAGTCCTCCATAAACTTCTCCAATGTGAGTCCTTTCTGTCAAGGCTTCTGCTCTTCCCCAGCTGCTCCAGCATGGGTCACTTCTGTGGGGTGCAGTCATAAAATCATAGAATGTCTCTCAGTCTCTTGGGTCCAGACTGCTCCAGCCTGGTCCTCCACAGAGTCACAAGTCCACCCCCAGCAAACTGGCTCCAGCGTGAGTCTCTCTCTTATCTCTGTGTCTCTGTCTCTCTCCATGGGCTGCAACTGCTGGCAGAGGCTGGCTCCAACACGGGTCATAGCGTCTTCTGTATGTCTCCCCGGCTCCAGCGTGGGGCCTCTCTATGGGCTGCAGGTGGGGTTTTGGCCTTTTCCATGGGCTGTGGGGGTACACCTGCTCCACCATGGGTTTCTCCACAAGCTGCTGGGGCATCTTTCCGTCTGTCACCTGGGGCGCCTCCTCCCCTGCCCTTCCCTGGCCTGCACAGTTCCTTACATCTTGCTCCCTTGTCTGCGGGCAAAAAGCAGCTGCTTGTGGGGTTTTTTTTCTCCTAAATGTGATTCCCAGAGGTGCTGTGACCATCACTGATGGGCTCGGCCTTGGTCAGTGGTGACTCTGGCCTTGAGCCGGCTGGTGTTCGCTCTGTGGGTCCTGCAGAGAGCTTATGGCTGGAGCAGCAGAAACCACCCCTGCAGCCACCCCTTTCTCACCAGAAGGCAAATACACAAAACTACAATACAGTAGTAAAGCAATGGTGGAGAATTTAAAAATAAAGCTCTGGGGGAATACAGATACCAGTTTTAAGAAAGATACATTTCAACTAGACAATCAGTACTACAGTCCAGTGTGCCCTTCAGAAATTATCACCAGTTACAATGGCTTTACCAAAAATATTTTATCCTATCCCCTACTTCTAGGACAAAGAGTTTGAGAACACCACATCTCCATCTTGTTCTATGTTAATACACTGGGTACCGAGTCTGTTTCTTGTGATATAGCAGAAGTTCCCTGAAGAACCCTGGAAGGGTATTACTCACGCAGTTGCATATCTAGTAGTACCTCTGAGCACATTTAAATACAGGACATTATTAACATATTGAAGAAGATGGTGAATTGAACAAAGCATACTGACATAAATCAGTGTACTGCAATCATCCTTTCAGTATAACAAAGAGGGTCATGAGCAATTGTACCTTAGTGTCTTGATGTGTTTATTAGGTTTTCTTTCTGTAACTGTAAAATTATTAGAAGGAACGACGAGATGTCATCACCATACAGGAAAATCATTTGTGTGCAATGATAAGATATTCCTTATGTTATATGTCAACAAAAGTATTATTTCCTTGTGGTAATAAAAGCCTGTTTGAATAAAGTGTCCAAAGATGAATAAGGATAAGCCAGGAATAAAATTAATATGAAGGAGGAAATACCACAAAGAATTAGAAAAATTTACAATATGTCCTTCAATGCAGGAAATCTTTCTATTATTAAGAATGCTCTTAACCTTGAGGGCATCCATTTTTGTCTCTGGTCTCTGCTATGTTTGCTTTATTTAGAAACTGGCCAAAAGGCTTCGCCTTGGTTACATTAATTATTGGTGAATTGCAGGCTTGCTAGTTGTGTAAAAGATGATGATAGCTGGAGAGCTGCAGCTGGATCGAGATGTGGCAGCCCACCTGCTAAGCAGGGAAAAAGAACAAGAGAGCATCAACCAAGTGCTTCATTCTCTGCAGTGGCTTCATGATTAATCTCAATCAACATCAATTTCCAAATGTTTCAGTACTGGAATTTCCTTGAGCTGTAAATTAGTAAAAATAACCAAAAAATAGTGGGAAAAGTGAGTTCTCCAAACTTTAAAAGAATCAGTGAGCAATAATGTCCAAGACTGTATCTGAATTCTGTAATATGGCAGGGGAAGGTCATGTAGCAATACTTGGACTGAAATTTAAGCAGCCTCTTATTTGGAAATCCTTGCATGTAATGCTTCCATAGTAGGACTGATTTAAAGAAACTTGACACTAACAACGTTAAAGTTCAGAATGACTTGGTTTCACTAGATTGTTAAATATCATTGCTTAAATAATGCATGTGCAATAATAATTTAAATTTTCTCTGTGGATCATTCTACTGGGTTAAAGCTAAAATAACGTGCCAATATTTATGGTATTCATACATGTCATGAAGAATTTTTTTAACTGTTATTGTCCATTCTGACAATAAAAACAAAATCAAGTCTAAAAATACTGCAAATTGTTTTTCTTATTATGGGACTTCTCCTTCTCAATATATTCTAGTTCTTTCTTTATTATATTTAAAGGAAAAGCAATAAAACCCAATTGTTTTCATGAAAGATGTGACTTATATACATTCCTTCAAAATTGTATTCATGAAAACAATGCCCAGGAGATGGTTTTAAAAGCTACCATCATTACATAATTTCAGGAAACACACATCCTTAGTTTGGCTTAAATCTCATACAGCTTCCAGAGGTTTACTTGATTTAACTTTACTGCTAATACGCTTAAATGAGGTGTGTGCATGTGTGTGCATGTGTATATGTGTGTAATATTTGCTACTAATGAACAGGGACTTTTCTACTGCAGCACTTGATTATAGAGAGCAATTATGCAAAGAGCACATGAAAAATATTTTATATTTTTTGTGTGAATGTACAATAAACTGAAGGGAAAACCCATTTTTCCTCTGCTTGGTTATGAATGGATATTTTTTGAGTGATTCCCAAAATAGGTAAATGGGCAAATTATGAAGGAAGAAGTGGAAAAGGAACATCTGAAGGTAAGAGTATTATTTGCATATGGGACTAGGCATCAATTTTCTGCAGATAAATCTGCAATATATTACAAGGGACTAGCCTTTTGAAGAATCTACGGATTTAGATAGATGTCTGATACAATTTTAAACATTGCCTAAATATTTGACTCCCACTGATTTTAATTGGAGCAGGTGCCTGAATTTATTTTGAGAATCCTTCACATTGCATACCAGTGCTTTTAAATGCTCTTTATATCCTATCACTGCATAAAGAATTTTGCATAACTTTCTTCATTTGAGAAAATTATATGAGTAGATCATATATACACACACACACACACACACACACACTAATCTTTCCAGAGCTGGGTCCTAGATTTTCAGATACAGTAAATTTAATTAGGAAAATATAAAATTTGCTTTGAAATTCAATGGATATACTTTTGATACATAACTCTTGGTAGAATATTTGGGAGATTTGCTTTGTACATTATTGTATTAGTTGAAGAGACAGAAATGAAACAGGGAAAAAATCATTTTTATCTAATATGATATAAATTTTAGTACCCATTATGAAAAATTTGCTGAAATGTTGTAATGTTTTATAATAAATAATTACAGAGTCTTCAGTTCTAGCAGATCATATTTGGTCATGTTAGTGAATAAATAACATTAAGATTTGGATTCATCCTACTAACTGCAGATCCTACAGTATAGACATCTGTGCTTGAGTTAGTCCATACGTTGCCTTTAATATCAGTAGAGATATGAACAAAGCTACAACTATGCAATTCATTTAATACTGAATAGACTTCTAAAAAAAGACTGTAGAATATTTCTGCCTATTTCTCTCCTCTGACTACAAAGGGACATCCATGTGACAAGGGTAGAAAAAGGGTGTAGAAATGATATCTGACTGCATCCTCTGACAGCAGTGGCTACATTGCCCTAAAATAAATCTGACATGCATAATTAGCAGTGCCTCATGGAAGCTGTCATTTTTCCATTTCCTTGACTGCTCAGTGCATACCACTTCCCGAGTAAAACTGGACCGAACTGTTTTATTTTTGGTAATTTAGAGAAACCCCTTGGAACTGAGTTTCTCATGATGTGAGAAAGAACTCAGTTTATTAATTCTTTATTTTTTACAAATTGTTTATAAGGAGAATTTATCATGGTGTTATATTTCAGAGACTTCTTTTATAAAAACAAACAGTAACATTTGGGCCTAAAGTACTGTGTTTGGCATTTTCTCTTTTAACATAAAGGATACCCTTGCCAGGCAAGACAAATCACTCACTTCCAGATCACAGTCAATTACTTCAAGAACTGCTGGAGAGTTTCACTTCTGAAGAATTAACTTTTTGGCTACCAGAGCTCTCAAAAGTGACAAATTGCCTAGCATGTAGCTTGAAAGATCATGTGGGAAAGTGAAATTTAGAGCTATTTATGATTTCCTCCCTGGAAAGAATTGATTTTATTTCATTGCTGTAGAGGCTGAACTGAACAGCATATGTTCCATGTTCAGCATTCTCCACGTGCCTTTGTTATTAGCTCTAGGACTAGCATCAGGCACTCTCACTGGACTGTGAAGATTATGTTTTTGTGGGTTAGCTCTACCTTCTCATTGGTTCTAGATTGGATGAATAAAGGATAGCTCTTTTATGTAATTCTCTTGGGGCTTCTGGTGGGATTTATGAAGGCAGGAGCAAGGTCCATTCAGGGCAGAGGCAAGGACCACTCAGGCAAGAAGCAAGTACAAGCAAACACTCAGGTTTTTGCAGGTACTTCCTATAGCGTTGATGGATATTCCAAACACAATCACAGAATTAGCCAAGAAACAAACATAACTAACAAAGGTGTTTGGTTAATCACTAAATTTCCTAACATGAAGAGTGCCTGCAAAAAGATACAATCCCAAATCTGGGAAAACCAAACTAAAGCACTTGAGCAATGTGTCAGAACTAAGCAATTGGTATTTAACTTTTTAAAAAATGTCCATTATGGCATGTTTTTGACCATACAGCAGCCCTCTCTGATATAGAAATATTATAGACTGACTTATGTGTTATCACCCACCAATTTTTGAAGCACCTTGTTCAGAAACAGACTTGATGATGATAGTATTGTATTTGGAAATAATTATATTGAATGCTATCTGAAAAAAATTGCCCCTATTTTGTACATACAGTTGGCATTTCCATAAATGAAACAAACACCTGCATGCACAAGCACTCCTAGCTCATATAAAAGCAAAGTTTATGAGTTTGGACATCTGTGTTTGCTAACAATTTAGAAGGTCCTGGGAAACGAAGGGTTATGGAATTAATCTTGACATATATTTCTGAAGATGAGGTTTTTTATGTAGACTGCCTGCTATATGTCAGTGTGTGTGTATTTTATTAAAATGTACAATATATTAAGGCATAAACTGTTATATTTTATACTGGGATATTATTTTTCTATTCGTACAGGTCCAAATTCAGGAAGACATTTCAGTACTTATCTATGATGCCTTCAGTTAATTTCACTTGCATACATTAAATCATTTTCCAAAACAAGGATACTTTTCTGAATCAAGGCCAGAAAAATACTGTTGTTAGCTATGCAGTTATCTTCCTATCAGATGATACAATAAAGCATGCTTATTTCCCTAAGGTCACACAAATGTTATTCTATAAAATCCAGTGATTTCATTGGCTGGTTAATTGATTTTCAGAGGAGAGTCAAGAAATGACCATCTCACTAACAAGCAGAACTTAGCAGCCAGGATCGTCTGCATTGGCTGGAAGGGAGGAAAAACGCACAGTTGGAAGAATAAAAGAAGCAAACAGACAATGTTGTAGCCAAAGGCTCCAGTCATTGTTCAAACTTCTCTAACCTGTACTTTAAGGTATTTTTAATCTCATCTCTTTTCATTTACAGTGGCAGGTAAAGCAAATATATAAAATGCTACATTGGTAGGGGAACAGGTTGTTTTGTTTATCAAGTCAGAGTGACATGTTGATTTACACTAAGAACATAAAAAAAAGGGGGGGGATGATTACAGCTTCACTTTGGCTGCTCAGATTGTAATAATCTTCCACATGTAATGAGACTGGGGAATGGAGAAGCCTTTTCTTGACAATGCTGGCAGCAGGATAACTTCTACACGGTATTGATTTTTCTTCATTGATTGTAATCTTCCTCTTCCTGAGCGTCTGTCTTTGCTTCTCTGACATATTGAACACTGAATAGTCCCTGAGTAATTCTTGAACAGTTTGGGATCATTTTTATTTTCACAGGACAGTTGAGACCAATGGAGTGATTTATGTATACTTTGGAAGGCAAAACAAAACAGTACTCCTCTGGGAATAAATATGGACACAAAGATTTTATTTTTTTTTAAAAGCATCCCCCTCTTCCCTTTCCAACCCCTCTTTACTTCCACACTCCAATAATTTCATAAGTATCTGCCAAATCATGTAGAGGAGAACAGTAAAGCATAAACAGCTCTCACAGCTGTGATTTCAGCCATGATTGATGATGAAATACCACTGGAGGGATAGCAGGAAAATGAATATTTATTAATGATATAAAGTACCGCTGGTTTAAAATCCAAAGAGATCCATCATTTTATATCCATGGGATGTATGCATTGAAAGCGGAATGCTCAATAAAAAGAGCCAAATACCTTAGTCAAAGCATAAGTAATTCCAATGGGCTGCTGATTGAATTCCTTTCTTAAAGTGAGCTAACCATAGTGGTTTTCATAAAGATTTTATTCCCATTTTAGCTACCATTAAGATTACTTGAATAGTAGATCATGTAGACCTAGCCTAGAAAAAAATTGCAGTAGCAATAGCTTTAGCATATTATAAAAACACATAGCTATGCACAACTATCATCCATATAATACTAACATGCAATTTACAATCGGTTTCTGCAGAGGTAAAGACTGCACAGTTGTTTGATGTGTAACAGTTGGCTTTTTCTGCCATGACTTCATTAGCTTTCATTTTATGAAGCTGATAGGTCAGATAACCTGTACCACACTGCTACAGGCAGCTTTGCATATTTTTTATTCACAGCAGAATTTTGCTCTGAATGATCCTAGTCTTTCAGAAGTTAAATAAGGCAATTTCTGGCTTATCTGATATGCAAAAGAGATTTTTTTTTTCCATTTTGTTTTGCAAAAGGAAAAAAAAATCTTTGTGCCTTCCTCTTTTGAATGTAGGCCCGATTAGGAAGTATTGTCCTGTGTTGATCCTTTTTTTTTTCCTCTGATGTTTTTGCAGCCTGTTATATGGGATGAGCTTGTTCAGACAATAAAAAATGTAGCTGCTGTGTTGACAGCAAAGGAGAAATTGACTGATGGAATTCAGCTGCATAATTTAACATACAGCTTTCAAGTCAGGCTGGAAGTTCCAGAATGTTAAACTTTGGCTAATGGATAGTGCTGAGAAAGGCAGGGTTCAGATAAAGTCTAAAAATGGATCAAAAGCATACTCGTGGCTAAAAACACAATCAAAATATTTATTTACTTTGATTTGGGAAAAGAAAGAAAGAAAGAAAAAAAAGCCTGTAATTGATACTGTTGGCATTTCGACAGTAAGAAAAAGGCGCATACACACTCTACCATGCAAGAGGACAATCATTAAATCGTATGAAATTAAGAGCAAGTGACTGGACAGCAAGTGATTTCGTACCTTTTATCAGCATTGGCCTTACTCAACGCAAGAAAGCTTCATGAGATCAGTGGGTTCAGTGTCATTTTATATGTTCACAACCCTCAGTGGAAAACCACCTCCATTTCTCAGTGGATTTATTATTATGTTACCTGGGCTTTACAGTTGCCTAAATAATGAGCACACAAAGGACAAGAGCAAAGAGCAGGGCAAAGGGATAGAAGGGGAGAGAGCTTTGGTAGCTAAACCTCTGGAGAGCCAGGTGATATCTCTTGCTGCTCAGTGCAAGGATTAGAGTCTCCTGTTGCCAGGATTTGTGAATAAAGGGCTGGTGCCCCTTTATGGATCACAGCTGGTGAAAGAGTGCAGAAGTCAGGATTGTTTAAATAGATCTGCTATTTAATGACTTTTTGCCATACAGTCTCATTTCAAAAAAGGATTTAGGAGTTAAAAGGTTAAAAAGAATAAATTGTTGTAGCACAACGAATTATTGTAAAAGCAAATGAGCCATACATAGCTTTGCTTGTCCTGAGTGCTGAGCCTGCATTTTGCCATTGCTGCCTTCCCAAGGTATTCCCAGTAGCAGCCGTGTGCAGGGAATGTTAGGAGTATCTTTTCTGAAAAAAACAACCACTCCTGTGTGAAGTACAGTATAAAGTTAGCACTCATTTTGGGAAGAATAATGACAGCAATCTGTGTTGTCATGTAAGAAGATCAGAACATTTCCTTCGGGCAAGCAAACATATATTGCAAGTGTAGGTGAACTGAAAGACACTGAAATCAGCGAATACTCATAATGACAAGGATTTGGATTAATTTTGTCTAATGCTATGGACAGGATTCAGATTCTTCTTCAAACACCTGAGTGTCAGTTCTGAGTATATGGGCATCTGCTGACATCTGAAATGCCCTAGGGTATTCTCTCTACTTCCCTGCAGCTTCTCTGGGCGGACATACATCCTTTTCAGTTCACATGGCTCAAGATGCCCAAGTGGGGCTCTTAGAGGTAGCTTCACTGGGTAGCTCCAGACACCAAGGGCATTCCTCCTTCCTGAGCTGATATTTGCAAGATTGCTGCAGTCCTACAATCCCAGGTCAGGTCAGTAGTGAGTCACATCTACACACACACACAAATGTAAATACAAACCAGCCACACACATCAGCAGAGAGAGGAAATAGAACATTTACCAGCACCTGCATCATCACTCTCAGCACTCACATGATGAGCAGTAAAGGTGCCCTGTTACACTTCTCTTCTCCAGCTGATCAGGGCTGAAGTCTGCTGGTGGGATACACATACAATGCGGGTCTCTCCAAGAGCTGGCCTCAGACATTGATTCTGCCAAGGAGCTGGTTCCCAAACCCCAATGCTCTCCAGTTGCTCATAACTGAACTGAATGCTCAAGTCCATGAGGTTCATGGTCATGACTAGGCTATCAGATCAGTGTACTGAAAAACAACCTTATTTTCCTACACTTGTTCTTCTCTGAGACTCCTTTATATCTTATTTGCCCACCTTTGGTCCTTCCTCTGTATGTCCCAGAATAGGTTTTGCACCTTTGCACAACCCCACAAGGGTTTGCTTGCACAAGACAAGGAAACAGTTATGAGCCTGATTTTATAGTTGTGTCTCAGTTTTTTTGGCTGGTGATTCATTAGTGGATCCTTGTATATTTAAAGCGGCATATATAAGGAAATTTAAGTAAGTCCCTCAAATTCTCCTGTTTTAAAAATCTTCCGGAAATTACCAGACTAGTTTCCTGCCCTTCCAGTCTTGAAACTCTTGAATGCTTGTCTGCAGACTTCAACAGGTAAAATGAAGAGTCCTTATACTCTCAGGGACAGATAATAATTTCCTGTCAGCATATTCTTAAGAGAGCAAAGTTGTTAAAAAAGAAACAAGGAGGGTATAGACACATATCAAACATGTACACCTGCGAAAGTGCCACTTTCGAGTACCTCATATACCTGGAAAATATAGCTGAAACTCCCTATTGGCATAGATAAGGCCTTCAAAAGAACCAGAGGGGTAAATGTTTCAAGGCATTGCAGTGTTTCCAGAAATTTAACAGAAAGGGACATGGGCAGTTGATCTGTAAGGGAAATGGATGCTCTAGAGGCTAAAGATCTGCAGTGGGAAATCAAAATGCTGAAGTAATGTTTAGTCTGTGCAAAAAATAATTCAGCTAACTTGGGATAACTTGTTTTGTTATATCTGTATTTTCCCATCTATTAAAACAACTAATAGAAGGCAGCTAAAGTATAAAGGTATAACCAGTAGGATGCAAGATTTAGGGGTATTAATACTTTTTAAATTCTACTGATGAAAATCTGTCTTTCTTTTGCTTGCATATGTGTACAAAATACCAGACTCCTGTAACTCACTGGTTAATAATATCAAAAATAAAGCAGCAGAGAAGTGGAAATAATGAAGCTGGTTAAGATTCTGTTGCTTCTCACAGGGGAAAAAATGGCTTTATTGTGATTCAAGCAGAGCAGCCAGATTTCAAGTATTTGATACTAGCAAGTAATGGGAAATTACCCAGGTTTTTCTCGTATTTCTGCTCCAGCATCTTAACTTGAGCACCCTACATCATTCTATTTCATGGGCTCTGACACTTGGTAAATGGGTTTAAAAACTTTTAAAAAGAAGGAAAAAAACCCCATAAAGTCCTTTTGTTTTGAGCGATTATAATCACAATTTTCAGAAAACAGCATCCGTATCCTGGGCTGATGGTATGTTACAATGGCATGTCACATCTGGATATATCAACCATATAATACCATTTGACTGGTGGCAGCATTGCCAATTCAAGGAAAGGCACCTCTAACCGAGGCAGCATTTCCAAACACATTTCTACTCCCAGACTGTAATGTGTGCACGTCTGCCTCTTGGGCTCTGTATTGCTCCTTTGGCTGTTGGGGTGATGAAAATGAGGCTTCAGTAAGGGAATATCCACACTGCTGCCAGGGCCTCTGTGATAAAAGCCTTGACAGATGCACCTAAGCTACTTTTAATGTAGATTTCTTGGGTAAAGTCCTTGGAATGAAGTTATTAATGTTAATCAGGTTTGAGCAGCCATTATTAAAGTCACCAGAAAAGCTATAAAAACTGGTTGTACCCAAACCTGCTTGTGTAGTGCTGGGGAATCTCCTCTTCGTGGCATGATATTTACACTTTTTCACCAGAAAATAAGTCCTATCTTATCAGAGCATCTTCCTGTATTTACCATGTCCTTTTCCTCTAGCACATTTCTTGCTGCCTGCACTTGCTTTGAGGGCCGGTAAGGACCATTCATGAGAACTATTCCTGGAAGGAACCAGACATAAGCTATAACCATGCAGAGGTCACAACTACCTTTTAAAGGGAAAGCTCTGAACTGTTTTCAGTTTTATTTGTGAAGTTCACACAACATAGTTAGTTCTAAATGCATGTTTTGGGCCACTGTAACCAAGTCAGTGGTTGTTGATGCCATGAAAAGTTTATTGAAAAGCTGTACCCACTATGTCTTATTTAAGCATTTAGTCAATGCTTTAAGTATTTTCAAAGAATAATTTTCATGATAATAACATAGTCTTTAAGTTTAGGAAGTATATTTTCTGCTATTCCTTTATATGAAAAACTGTTAAATCAGTCCTGGAAGTAAAATGAAACAATAGAATTTATGTGACGGAGACAAACTACTAAGAGTAAACAGTCATGTTAAAAAGTCCTCACTAATCCAGATGATGACAGATAAACCAGACTATTTGGTGTATGATAAATAAAGTCTGCATTCTAGCTCTTAATTAACACAGTGAAAATACAGGAAAGGTTGACATCCACTTGGGGCAAGATTCATCTCACCGAACTTTGGATACCTGCAAAGCAGACATCTACATCTAAATGACTGTCTAGGGACCTTCTTTAGCTGATGGAGAGGAGTAGACACTTCTAAAGTTTTTGGGTTTTTTTTCTTTTCATCTGCTTTCTTATATTAGGATTAAATTAGCTGAGCTCTAGATGTGGTAATTTCTCTTCATCAGGTATGAAAGGACGATATTCACTGGCATCACTGATGGAAATATCTGCACTATAATAATTTGTATTTAGCCAGATGAATCATGCTGACAGTATCCTTATGATTTTAACTCTTCCCCATCCTTTCTGATGTAGACATATTTTTACTTGCATTAGCACAATATAAGTGTATTTTGCTTCAAAAAGGGGTATCTATGACAGAACCAAGTCAAGCAGCACTTAAACGGGCAGGATTCTGCACTCTTCACTTTTCCACAGTTCTTACAGCTTCAGAGATATCAAAATAACAGGAAATAACAGGAAATTGCTATATTTTTTGACCTTCAACTTCCTAATCTTTATTACTAACAAATCATATAGTTACAGGAAGACAGAAACAAAACATATGTGCAATGTATTCCAAATCATATTTGGAAATCTTGACATTTAAGGAAATTGCATTTCATTTCCATGCTACTGTTTTAAAAGTGCAGGTGAAATTTCTCTTTTTTATTTTTAAATCACAAGGCAGCAACTTGAAAATGTGTTTCAAACAAGGTTAGTTTTGCATATAAATATGTAAAATAGCAAAAGCTGATGTGACTTACAGCAGCAAAACTGGGATTCAGAGCTGAGCCCTTGAAAATTAGTAAATACTGTACTACCATTTCTAGATAA
Organism: Zapornia atra; assembly: GCA_013400835.1. NCBI lineage: Eukaryota > Metazoa > Chordata > Aves > Gruiformes > Rallidae > Zapornia > Zapornia atra. The sequence continues at coordinate 24,245 of VZTU01033782.1, forward strand.
ATCCTATTTTGGATGACTTATATGTGTGTTGTAATAACATCTTTGCTTACATCAGCATGTTTTCTACTTTTGTTTTTCTTTTCCAGGATTTTATTCCGTCTCCTTCACACAATGCTTAGGATAGATGTTATGTTTCAGGCATTGACGAATCTGCCATTTACTAACTTTCAAGAACCTGCTTGGGAATTTTTAAGACAACCTGAGTATTTAATAATTTATAAAATTTTCCCATAAATTTTAATTTGTGGTGTCCAGGACCATCAGTTTTCCCTAGAGCCAGTGTGAGCAGTATTTACGCAGCCTGCTTCTCCTCTCCTAAGCTCATGTGCCTCAAAGGACTCTCTGTAGTCACCATCATAAACAAGTTCATAAAAGATACTTTGGTACTTGCTGGAATCCTCAGATTTAAATTTTTTGATGGAATGCATGGCATTTCCAGGACTTCTTTTCTGGGTGTTTGTTACAGCAGAGGGTTATTGCTCTTCAGAAGGTGAGATGAGTCTTGCCCTGTCCCCTCAAATAAGCAAGTCCAAGCTACAATCTGCAGCTTTTTTCTTTCTGTATGATAAGTAGAGACAGTTAATAGGGAGATGACAATTGTAGCTACCTTATGGACAGATATTTTATTTTAATGCTTGTAATGTGGCCAGATGCCATCGTATAAATAACACAATGAACAAACAACTATAACAGCACTAATGACCTTCTGAGACAGTTTGCAAAAAGCAAGGAATTTAAGTTTGCTCCTATTCAGTCTTTTTTAAGAAACTGCACTTACCTTCCTCCTGTTAGGGAAGGGAGACGTGTTCTTTATAGGCAACAGGACCCTCATGGGATGTAAAAAATTATGCATAATGGAGCTGTCAGGAAATTTTCATATTTAGACAAGACATTGACGTAGGTTTGGCTTTTTGCCAGTTCTTAAGAATGGTTATCATTTAAAAGGTGAAAAGAGTGTGGGTTTGTCTTTATGTCCAAAGACTTTCCTACTTCTTGACCAAATGTAACCTTTTACTTTTTAACTCAGCTGGAAAAAAAAAAAAAAACAGAGAGGACTGAAATGTCCCGTAATTTTCCTGAGATGACAGAATGCAAAACTCTTGCTATCTGCCAAGCTCTGTGTGAGAGCCACAGCAGAAAAAAAAAAAAAGAAAAAAAAAAGAAGTGTGTCATGCACTTTTCATTACAAGTCTGCTGCAGAAATGATTGATATTTTCATACTGTTTAGCCCTCACCCACCTACCGCAGCTTTAAAGTGAAAGAAATACTGCCAGTGCTTTGCATATTGAGGGGCTGCAGAATGCTCTGGGCCTCCTTGCAGCCATACTGCCGAAGGTTATTATTAATTGTCAGTCTGTTAACCTGCTTGCAGTGTTCAGAGACGTCTGACGGCTGGAACTTTATCATGCAAGTACAAATAGCAAAGGAATACCTTTGCTTGCTAACTTCAGGACAGGACGCTTCTTTATGAAGTTTGAGAACTCAAGACATTTTCCTTGGGAGGGTGTGTATAGACAGCCTGCCATCATGATTGATTGCATCCATGGAGCTTTTCTGCCCTTGTCTTGTTACTGCAGAATACATCTTGGGCTCTATGTAGTTCTCTTCCATTCGTTAGCACCTTCCTGCTCTAATGAGATTCAAATCTGTACTTTCAAGCAGTCTGAAATGCTCTTATCCCCCCTTTCCACTCTACATTAGCCTGTGGGGACAGCGGCTGCTGTGCTGTGGTCCAGTGGCTCAGTAGTCCTGGACTGTACCAGAAGATAGAGCTCACACTCTGTCTCCGCCTTTGAAATGAAGGAAAAGCACTGTAAACACCAGACCCTTCTCAAACACAAAGTTCAGGCTTCAGCCACCAGCTCTGCCTCATGGCAGTTATCTAAAGAACACAGATTCAGTATGGGCTTTACATGAACCCCTTCTATCTTCAGAAGGGATGCAGAGAAAGCCCTTAATTTTAATCTTCCCACACTTAGAAGATAGGCAACGCATACAGAGCGAGTGGTAGCAACTGCTGAATAAAGTCAGTTATTTTCACTGATTGTTTTTGTGCCTGTTATTGATTCAGCTTCATAACAGTATTTTTCATACAACAAGAAAGGATGACGTCATGCCACACAATTACCCCTCAGAGAAAACCCAGACTTCTAGTCCTGTCGCTACCAGAGGTTCCTTTTTAGCAGTCCAATCTGGTACAACTAGAGTCAGAAAATAAGACAGATCAACAGGACAGAATATTACCTAAAAGAAAAGAGGATTACGGTCAGTTCAATTCAAGACTGGTTTACCTGGGCTACTTAGGTCTTTCAATAGGATAGATATGTTTTTGAACCTTTTGCTATTTATATAATAGCTTATGGTAGGGATTTTTTTCCTATCAGTAAAATTGAATAGTATTTTGCTTTGGGTTACTCTTCCTTGCTGACCACACGATCCCAAAGGAACAAATTTACAGTGCATCACTTAGCCTGACTCCATGAATGATCCTGTGACAATGGTACATGTGGTACCACTCCTGAAATAGCTAAAAGGCTTTCTATGGTCAAAGGGAAACTAGGACCAGGTATAACTACTGCCACTGCTCACACCAGCAGCAGAAGGAGCACAAAAAAGAAAGAAATTCAGGAGCTATTGCTTTAAGGTATTGGAAATAACACTCCTTAAACATGTTCTTTTCTGGTGCTTCATTATACACAAGCAATTTAAATTGCTACTGTTAATGTTTTCTGTACAATTTTTGTCTCTGATCTTTCTCTTCCTTGTGCAGTTGCTATCCTTTCTCTGATAAGGAGGTGCATGTTATAAGTCTGTGTTTAATATATTTGCATTCTTTATAGCTCATGATTGGTAATTACAGTTTTCCTATTAATAGAGTCCTTTCGTCTTTCAAACATTATTTCATTGGATTCCAGCATACTGCGACTTCCATACTTCTGTTACCTAATCTGTCTTCCTGGCAAGTTTTGAAGTAAGTATTCTTTTTTTTTTGTTTTTGTGTCCTTTTCTGTATTTCTGGAGTGGTGAGGTATTTGAGATTGCACTTCCTCTAGGTAAGATACCATATCTAGCTATCAACTTAAGCTCAATGATTGAATTGTCTATGGACACAGATTGTCAATACCTCATAGCTATAATTTCTTGTCACATTTTTTATCATGTGAATGTCCCTTTTGTGTACAACTAAGAAACCAAAGAAATATAGCCAATTGTAGGCAGGTACATGAACTATTGTAGGCTTCTCTGAAGGGACCAACATGCTGTTTGGAGTCATTCATATGGTCTGCAGCTGCATGTTCTTGTAGGTTAATACTGTAGCAAGACCTTCTGGAAATAACTGCCATAAATAGATTGTTGGTAGAAAGAACTGAACACACCTACTGTTGGTCTGAGAGAAAGAACCATTATAATTGGTGCTTTTTGGTCTGTACAGCCCCTGGGAGCCAAGGACTTTCTTCTCAAAAGAATTCTGTAACAATTACACCCAGGGGCTGTGTGTATGTCATGACATAAAACACAGTCTGAATTAATTATTTAGTATGGTGCAGCCCACTTTGACTTGTAAGCTATAAAAAGCCCGCCTGAGAGAGAATTAATTATTGCTGGAAATAACATATAATTACAATGTTGCAGGGAAAAGATAAGAGTTAATGTGCCAGGTGTAAGTAGATTAGACCAGCTTGACAGAAATGAGCAACTAAAAAAGAATTTATAGATGAAAGCTTCCAGCCATTGCACCCATAGTGACTAGGAAGCATTACCATGTGATGACTGCTCAGTGGCTTATGTGAAATGAGATATTGGCTTCAGACTCATTGCTCAGAGACGGGTCTGTATGTCACAAATCTGACAACAAAATGGAGTGAATTGAATGTCTCATCAGAGAAATGAGGAAAGAAAAATCTGAGAGGCTAAATTGAACATGCTTCCCTTCTTGAAATTATCTCCTTCGGTCGGAGTGGAGGAGCCTTGTGGCAGAATAAGGGGCTCTGGAGGGAAACACATTTCACTGTGTGGTTCTGTCTTTGTCCAGTGGTGAAGAACTACAAGCTCCAGAGTGGAGAGCTTTTCAGTCTATTAGGTGGATGGATAGCAGAGTAAGGAGGAAGGAAGTGCTAAGAACTAAGTTTTCACATTGCTTGTCACTTTTCCTAACCATCTCATCTGCTTGTTTTGAAAAGGAGCATTTATAATATTCTGCTTTTTGACACCCGGGGGAGGTGTTTGTCACAACTTGTGGTTTGAATGGTTCAAAGGCTGGTGTGAGAGAAATGATCTTAAGCCACTGTACGGAGACTCATTAGGAACACCAACATCTTCAATGAACATTCAAGGAACAACACAGAAGACAGCTGTATTGATGGCTTTCTTCTACCTGGGATTGCAAACTGGCTTTATTAAGTCATTACAGATAACTCAGAACTACACGAAAGCATGATTTTGAAGAATTGAAAGAACAGTTGTAAAATACGGAAGAGT
>VZTU01033785.1:0-10656 GCA_013400835.1 Zapornia atra
TGTGATTTTTTGTTTTGTTTTTTAGTAATCTGATGTGGTACTCTGGCAGTTGCATTCCTATTTGGAAAGGTTTTTATACAGGCATAGCAGTTCTTGGAAGAAGTAACAAAATGCTTCTATGTAACAAACAGCACTGTCTAGACTGAGTTCTGACCAAATTTTCATTTGGTGATGTATATGCTGGCATAAATGATGGCTGGACTATTAGCTGGTAGAGAAGAACAAAGCTGTTCTCTGACCTTTCATGTTACACATTCAACTCAGTGAGAAAAATTTATCTGAACACATTAATTAATGTTATGTCATCTATTACTTAAAGCCTGTGCATATGTGAAGGAAATGTGTACTTATGTTGTGGTCAAAATACAGATTCAGAAGAGGAGGTGCAGTCTGTGAAAAAATCCAAGAAGCCATCTGAGAAAAAAGCAGCTACTTCAAAACTTGGTAAAGTTCTAAAGCAGGATCCTGTTGTTTATATTTCAGAGACAGGTAATGGAAGAAATATATCATTGTATGTTATGTTACAAATGGGGTAGATTGTTTGATGTATTCTTAAATATGGCTATAAAACCTAATATTGGAGAAGACAAGCTGTGTGCGTTTTAATGGTAATGATACAGCTATTGGCTTGAGAGAAACATTTTACAAGAATAAGAATGCAGAAATAGTAGGTAGAAAAGATCATAACTGAATTTGTAGGCATCAACCTTTTTTTAGTGTTATGCAGCTGAAAACTTAAGAATATGCTTTTTGGACTTGCTCAAAAGTCAGGATCTCATTCTCAAAGGCTCTGTATATAGTAGTGTGTTTGAAAGAGCCTTCTGGTATCAGCTAGTACAGAATTGCCTCAATCTATTTTGTAATTTCAGTTGAAACTTGCTTCCTGTTTCTCAGATTTCCTTTCAGCTCTTCCCTATAACCGTGTGGGATACAGATTTCTTCAAAAATGTTGATGGAATTTTTTTGTTTCTACAAGGGTGTTGATTGTTGTGCTGCTTTATTATTAGCCTGTGAAGCTGCATTTTAAAAAGGAGAAAAAAAAAAGCCAGCATTTGTAATTGTATAAGAATATTTTGTTGCTAGTGAAAAAATGAGTTTAAGTCTTATTTTTACTGATGGTCAAAGTTGAAGTTACTCTAGCTGGTAGCAAGGAAAAAAAAAGCCTTGGTGGATTGGAAAAAAGACAAGTGTTTGTTTGTGCTTGTTAAAATAACTTCATTCAACAGTCAAAAAAAGCCCATGGAGGCTGGAACTCTGCACAAGATGACCTGTTGTTACGATGTGAATCTTGCCTGTTTTCATCACAAGTGGTTATTTCGCAGGAGTTGTGACATGGCTGTTAGTTAATGATCTTTCATATATATCATGTAGCAGTAATTATGCATGTATAGCAATTGCCTTGATCATTTGAATATTGTAAAACATATCTTAAGGGGAAAAAACAAGCCTAGTGGTAGACTGAGTTACTTACCAAGGTAGAAAAAACAAGGTGGTAGAAACTGAGTAGGATTGCAAGTTACTGGAAACTTGTTCCTTGAGAGCTTGAAGATGGGACAAGAAGAGAATAGCTTGTGAATGTGCTTGCTGGATATGGACTCTTTTAATATAAGGAATATATGGGGGGAACATGCAGGGGGGGCCACAAACTGCAGGGGAAAAAAAGATGTCAAGTGCTAGTATTGGTGGCCAAAAAGAAGTCCCCACATCCAAACGCTGGCTCAAGTGAGCCACAGATTGTCAGTGAACATGCATGTCTTGTACTGTAGCATTTTAGGGGAATAAAAAATTGTCACTGGTGCTTCACGGGCAATATTGGCATTGTATTGACTTAGGGGAATTGCTATAATGTGAAAATGGATGAAGGTGATAAACAGTACTCTCTGTACTAGCTTTCCTCTAAAGTGGTGTTCTGCTCTTCACTTGAGAATATGTAGTTGAACCTTAAGGGAATTTGACTTGAAATATGTTTGAGGGTGAGAACACAGGTTCTGACAGAAATCCTATGAAGAAGCAGGGACTAGTGTTAGAGGACAATGTAAAAGGAGTTTAAGTACAAGCCCCATTAAAATTAAGTTCAGGAGTACCAACGGTTCAATGTAAGGGTCCTGTAACAGTAAATATGGTGAGAGCAGTAGTGTATAAGCATACTGTCATATGTTTACTATCTGCCTTCTTTAATCTGGAGTTGTCGCTTTCAATAGGGGAGTAAGTGAAAACTGAAGGTGTAGATGAAGTAAAATTTAGGTAATCTTTTTTCTTTGCAGGAACTAGGATAGCAGCGATATTGAGAAATACATGTGGTAACTTGAATTAAAAAAATGACTCAGATTCATTTATTGGAAGACAGAGTGATTACTTTAAGACTGCCTTGTCAGCCTGTATTTCAAACATGGCATGACATGAAATAAATTCATTGCTGTATAGCAGCAATTTTTACAGATATTAGATTTAATGTTTATAATAATGAGGGTGTTGCACTTGCTTTTACAAGTACCTGGTTATCGTACTACTTTTTGGAGGTGTGTTGGAAGATGTTCTGGTCAGGCAGCTGACTAGCCATAGTACTGTACTGTTCATGTGATATGTTCAGATTGCAAAATGATTTATTGTCAACTTGTTTTGAGGAACCTTCTGGAAAAATAATTTTCATGTTTACTTCATGCTTGTTCCTCCTTTAAGAAATTACTTCTGTGTGAAAGCTACTGATTCTGTAGGTTGCTTTCAATATTTTAAAGCCCAAACAGTTTTTAAAATCTGTTTAGAAAAGGAAACAGATTTAGTTTAAAATGGAAATTGAGATCTCAAAAGGAAAGCATTTAGAATAGTACCATGGAAATCATAACATAGGGAACAGCCTTTTTCTTTTCTATCAATCAATGGCTGTTGTCCTTTCCATCTCCAGAATGACTCATGAACCCACTTGAAGATTAGGTTGACTTTTAAAAAGAATTTTCTTGATACGTAACCAGATTTTAATGTTTTTAGTCCTGTAAGTGCGACTAAATCCTTTTTTCTTCTGTGCTGTATGCTCATCTTTAAGGTTGGACCTACAGCCATAACACAGGGGTAGTACTTAGGACTCTTTGGAGTAAAACTTGACATAAAAATACTCATGCAGGTTCTGCTTGCAAATTTGCTATGCCATTGAAAAACAACACCTTCTTTACTACATCAGTAATTTATATACTGTTATTGTAGCCATTTAGGTGCTATGGATACAAGTAACTTATTTGCAAGTAGGGTTTTCTTTTCACCTCATGCCAGTTATGGTTCAGAGTTGATTTACTGGGGTTTTTAATGGTAGAGGTATTATGTGGTGCACCTATTATGTTGTTTGCTTTGCAGTTTTTCAGCAGTTAATTTAAGATAATAGGAGGTTTGGGGTTTTTTACAAGTTTCTTGTAGGCTTTAATTTTTTTCACAAAGTATGTGAAAAGAGATGGCAAATTTTTGCACTGGAGTATCTACTATGAGAAGATAAGTAGAATTTGAGAAGACCTCACTGCTCATGTTGTTTGCTGTAGATCTTCTGCATTTAGCTTCTTTCAGTACTCGTGTAAGTGACCTTCACTTAGAAATACCATACACTTACTGTAACCATTCAGTATATTTGAATTATAAACTTGGGCAGGTGAACTTCCCTAGTTCCCACTTGTATGAACATTCTGTGACTCTAATACTTCATGTTTGTTGGTTTATTTGTAAATGACTGAGTTAATCTGCTAGATTAGTTTAAAATGTAAAAGAGGAATTATGTGGTTTTGTTAGACTGGTGCATTTTGTCTGAAAAGGAACGCTATGTCCTGTGTGGCTAGGGATGTTGAGCTGCCTGAGCTGCAGCTGGAAAAAAAAAGAATGCATTTGTACTTGTCTGGATTTTTTTCAAGTTTACTTTTCTCCTGTTTCCTAATTATATTAATTTGGCATTAATGAATATTCCAATCACGCAGTAAACTTTAGACAGTTGAACCAGAACATGAAGTTTCATTGCATGGTGAGCATTCCGATCTGCTTTTGTGAGATGATAAAGCTATGGTAAAAGTAGCCAGTTGAAAGGAATCAAACTATCTGGAATAAACTGAAAAGAGTTAATGGACTGATTATTTCTAATTGCATATCCATGTAATACAGCAATTTCTATGGCAAGGGTATTTCAAATATAGCAAGTCCTTCCAAGCAGTGGTTTTGTAGATGAAGATAACTTACTGCAGTTCAGATATATTCAGCTTCTCCTATATTTTAAGGCTCCCCAAACTTCTTTCTAACGATATTTTTTAAAAGATAACTATACATATTTGACTAAGAATTTTATTTGGTATGTACTGGACTATGTAGCTTGACACTAAAGTGTATAATTAGACGTGGCAGTTATTGCATGGTGGTCTTGGATCTCAGAACCTTTCTGCCTTAAAGTGAAAAATACAGCAGGGGCAACTTCTTGATATTATCTTTGATAATTGGAAAATCCAAATGTAAATGTCCTGTCAGGGAAGTAAAGTTGGAGTGATTCTGGTAAGCTTTATATTTTTATAACAGCATGGAACCTTGACATGTCGATATAGGCAAAGTGCTGACAATTTTGGTTTAAAGTGCATGTCTGTAGTACATCTAAAATCAATTAGCTTGTTGAGAAATGACATAAAATCTAAATGACTGTACAGACCAGTCTTTGAAATGTAGGTTGCAAATGCTGCATTGTTAAACATGGAGGAAGATTTATCTCCTGTATGAGGATAGGCTGAGCAGCTGGGACTGTTTAGTCTGGAGAAAAGAAGACTTAGGGGGGACCTAATTAGTGTTTATAAATATCTTAAGCATGGGATGCAGGGGGAATTGGCCAGCCCCTTTTCAGTGGTCTGTGGGGACAGGACTAGGGGCAGTGGCTGTAAACCGGAGCACAGGAAGTTCTGCACCAATAGTGGAAGAACTCTTTCACAGTGAGGGTGACAGAGCACTGGAACAGTCTGCCCAGGCAGGTGGTGGAGTCTCCATCTCTGAGATATTCAAGTCTCGTCTGGATGCCCATCTGTGCAATATGAACTAGGGGGGTTGGACCTGATGATCTCTCAAGGTCCCTTCCAACCCCTACGATTCTGTGATTTTAAAAAAGCAAAGCACTTTGCTAGTAACACATAGCATCTGTTCTTTTTGGAAAGAGTTACAGGGTTTGAGTTTGAATAAACTGTTAGGTTTGGTGTATTTTTGAGAAGTGGTGATCATCTTATAATCTTCTTAAAGATTTAATTAAGCAAAAGGGGAATGCAAAACTCAGTCCTACCAAGTGTTAAAATTGAGTACTGACCAGTGCATATTAAATAATCAAAACCCAACACAATGACTTCTTTTCATACACACGCAGTTTTTTTTTCTTCACCCTCAAGTTTAGCTTGGACAGCAGTACTTGTCCTAAACTTGGAAGTTCAGGACAGGAACTGTTTTAAATACTTGTGCAGCTGTGGTGCCATTGAAACTGAACAATGTTCCAAATAATTGTGTTTTATACAGTGTATGAAGATTTAGTGACTTCTGGATAGGATCCAGACCTTTGGCTCCATATAGAAATACTTATGTAGTAGTCTACAAACATCAGTTTAGTAAACCTTCATCATAATAAATACAAGTTATTTGTAACATGTAGATCCCTTGCCTGTATCTGGAGTTGGTTTTATAGCATCATAGTAACTGATTGTCTCCACATTAAGTATTTTGTATTCTGAGTGGAATAGCATCCAGGGAATTATGTTCCTGACTGATGACTTAGTACATCAGTACAGAAATAATAAACGAAGATGAATAAAATACGTTGTTCTAAAGGTTGTCTGAAGATCTGTCCTATGCTGCTTATTGCTGTTGTCCCTTCCTGCAATAGATCACTCCCTTTTTAGATTGTCTGGGGTCATTCCTGAGTCTGAACCTTTTAAAATTATCTAAATTTAATGAAACGTTTAAAGCAGCTTTGTTAATTTTGATAGAGCTTGGTTAGACAACTACACGTTTGCTCTGAAAGCCTCTTGAGAAAGGGTGAGGATAGGAAAGAGGAAGAGGAATAACAAACAGTTACAGATGGGCTGCAGGCCTTAGTTTATTAACCTAATTATGCTACTGCTAGAACAGTGTATAAAATAAAAGCCAGATGTGATTTAATGTCATTAAATAGTTCTTAAAATGCTCAGGAGTTAACAGTTGTTGTTTGTTGCTAGGGAAGTTTGGCTTTGTACATTGCCTGGCATAATAGGTCCCTGCTTCATGTGTAGTGTTTGCATCCAAAATAATTAAAAGCAATCTCCTGGTTATCATGCCTGTCTGTTCCATTAATCACATGGTTAGCTTTCTCTTTGTCCCATCTACTTAGTTTCCAGAAAACTCAACTAGAATACATGGTCTTAATTTGTGTTTGCAGTTCTGAGCTAATCCTGGAAAAAAACTCTCAAATGTGTGCACTCAGGGTATTTTTTCATGGTGCAGCACACAAAAATGTGTCAGTGCAAACAAGAAATGCTGTTCTTGGAACAGTCTTGTTCTGCCATGCAAAAGTTTTTGCAGTGAGCTAGCTTATAAAATTGGTTCTTGTTTCTCTGTGAGGTCCGTGACCCCTTGTAAGGCTCATCTCAGCTGTTCACCGAGCAGTTGATCTAAGAATACAATTAATCTGCAGTTTTTCTAAGCTAAAATAAGAATTTTGATTTTTATTTTCCCACAAAATGTTGGTTGGCTTGTAGGAATGAGGCACGACTTCTACAGGTCACATGTTGAAATGCTGACCTGAAGCAGCAGGTCTAGGACTAGGAATCCAGCAGCAGTACTAGGACTTTTGGTATTTTTGAAGTTGTAAGTGAAGTCACCTTCATGCCTGTAAGGAAACTCAAAGCATGTGACTGACTAAGTTTGCTGTTCACTTCCGTGGCAGTTTGTGTCAAGGAAGAAACGTTAAGGTTTTACTGGAAAAGCTGATGATGTTAAGTGCTTCAAATGGAGTACCTGGAGATCACGCAAATTTGTGATGTGCTTATGAATTTCTTGAACCTGGTATGAAACTGTAGCATGAGTATCTGTCCTCTAAAGAAGCTTTTGAAAGCCACTTAATAGGATGGGGGTGGTTTTGTTTCCTAACGACTGCTTTATGTTCTCATTTTGCCTCCTCTTTATTTACTTCTACAGATGACTGTTCATAAGTGCTGTGATTCTCTTGCCCTTCTTCAGCCACCACTTGCAGTCAATAAATGCTTTTAATGCTGCTGTGTCTAGGAAGGACATAATTAAAGTAAAGCTCTAACTATTGGTAATGCTTAGTACTAGCATCATAAATGACACAAATCCACATCCTTTTTAATTAAAACCTAATTATATTTACTCTGCTTCTTTCTACTTGAGAGAAAGCAATATCCTGTTTTTGTTATTTAAATGGTTATGAGTGAATAATTTAAAAAATCAGTATTGCATGCAGATCTTCTGATAAAAATAGTCATGAGTAAAGATTCTTTTCCAGCATGGAACAGTCTTTAACAGAAGGAAAAGTGGGAGCCAGGGAGCAGAAAAGGATTTGTATCTTCTTTCCATAACAAAATAAGTTACTACTTCAGCTGTTGATTTCTAGTAATAGGTAATTTTTAGTCCTGAAAACATATTATCTTGTTAAACTGAAAAAATTAAGGTAAAAATACTTCTGAAATTAAGTTTGAGATCTGCAGTCTCCTATTCAGAACTCAAACTGTTGTAAATTAGGAGCCTGGAGCATCTAGTGTCCAAATCTCCAAGGTATGTAATCGTTAAATTGAGCTAAGTGCAGTATTTACTGCTGCCAGGGGAAGTGTGTTGAGAATAGTAAAGCTTTTAGCTTAGTGGTAAGACTTGCTGCAGTCAACTGAGGGGCTGGGGCTTGAATATTCTCTTCCATATATTACTTTCTGGATTGAATTGGCTGAAATACCACTTTCCCTTAGATAATTTTTTTTATCTTTAGGTGTTTTTGATTTATCTGATGAGCCAGTTTCCCCCTTACAAATATATCTTTGTTTTATTTTTCTTTGAACTTTCCCAAGAATAGTCAGGATTCCCCTTTTTACTTATGTTCTGCTTAGTGAGTGTTCAGTAGTGTAAAGCTCCAGCTGATCCCTAAAACACTGTTGTTACTACCATCTACTGAATAAAGGTGAAACAAAAAAATAGTTATCTCTGTCTAGTATATAACAAAAATGACATATTACAGACATAGGACTTTTGATAGCTTCTGTAAGTTTAGATAACTTTTTTATGGAAAGAAATATGGGGGGTTAAATTATTGATGATGGTAAAATGCACATATTTTTGAGGTAATGCTGTCAATTCAAATTCTGTTATAAAACAAGTTGAGAATTTCTGTGTTTATGATATGGGGAGTTTCTGAAATATCTCTATTGAGAGAAAAGTAAAACCAGACTTCAGTTAGCATGCAAATGAGACAGCCTGTGTTTCTGCTCCTTTCAGTTCTTTGTGCTTAATTCTTTCTGTGCCTAGTATTCATTTTAGGGATTTTATTGCAGTTGGCTTCTGAGCTCTTGCAGACGTTGAGGTTTTTGGAAGGGTTCACAAAGAAAGTGCGTTTATCACTAAGAAGTTTGTCTGGTGATGTTTGACTTCTGTGCTGTCATATTAATCTGCTTATTTGGCAGTGATACATACAGGTTTTTGCATGCTTCAGCGATGGGGTTTCATTTGTATAACTGTCAGTAAGGCTTCACAAGGTGCCACAACTCTGTGAAGTCCTTGGTGTGTTTTTTTTCTTGTTGGTTGATTGACCAAGTGAAGAGTTCAGCTCCAGAATGAATGCAGTGGCTCTCACACACTCTTTCTCTCTTTTGTTGAGGGGAGGACCGTGTCCTGGCTGTTACAGGAGAGTCCTAAAAGGAAAGGTTGAGTTTTTGTTCAGTGGTCTGTGGGCTAATTCTTAAGGAGACCGTGTATGCTATTGTTCCTCCTTTTAAATTGAAACACACACACACACACCCCCCCCATTTTATATGCTGACCTCTTCTCTGGTTTCTGTGTAACTGCTGCGCTTCTTTGAGATGGCTTTGGCTGTACTGGCAGGAGAGTGTGTTTAAGTGCAGAAGTGTAGAGGATGTAGAAATAGCTCATAGAATCTCTGACTAAAAGGGAAAAATTAAAACGGTGTTAGTGTTTCTGCTAAAAACCATTCATAAGCTGTGAGCAGTACTTGACAAATAACTGATAAGCTTATTCAAGAAGCTTCTTGAAAGCATGCCCTAATATTTTCCCATGCTTTATCGTGAAATGTTGAGATTCTTAAGAATATACGAGTCTCCAAAGCCTGTATTAGCTGCTCTGTTAATGCATACTGTAAAGTAATGAAATACATGTTGCTCTGTACTTCACATTTTATATGAAGGAAGAATTGTCCTCTTCAAATTGATGCTGTGTTACCAAGAGGGTTCGAATTTCAGTGACCTAGATTTTTTTGTTCATCTTCTATGTGTAAGAAGTGAAGGCATTCTTTGCAAAGCTCTCTAAACGTGAGGTCATGTCTGAACACAAGGAACGGGTATTATGCATTGTTATTTCAGTACTCTGTTCAGACTTGACCTGTGCTATTAAAAGAGGCTAAATACTATGTGATGTGCAACTCAGCCTTCTTTAAAAAATAACTTCTAAACATCTACAATATTAGGATCTCAGTTGATATAATCTACCAGGATAGTTCTCTTGATTGTTCCATTACAAGAGCTAAGTTCCATGTAGCAGAAGTAACAGAATGTTCTTCGTGTTTAGATGAAGAAGATGACTTTGTCAACAAAAGAATTTCCCTGAAACCAAAGGAGAATGGGACATCAGCAATTGGTTGTCCAGGAACAACAGCAGTTAAAAAGGAAGATGTAAAACCACGACCTAAAAGCAAGCCATTGTCTCCAGTGAAACAGACTCTCACATCGCCACTTGATTATTTTGGGGCAAGTAATGTCCAAAGATCAGAAAAGAAACTGGTAGCAAGTAAAAGGAAAGAAGTGAGTACTGATTCTGTTAAGGTTGCTCATATGTCTGTTAAGAGATCAAAATGGCCATTTAATGACTGCAAGGAGGTACTTAACTGCTTGTATTTCTTGATGTTACTGTTTAATAACCACTCAAGTATACATTAATTCTGATGAGATATGTGGGCTATTCTAAATGCTATTTTAGAATAGCATTTCCATCTTTGAGAAGATAGCATGACGTTGAAAACAGTGTTTTCTCCATTGCTTCTTAAGTGACTTTTCTTAAAATTAAGTAGATTTCTGAGATTCAGTGGATGGGATAGCATATAGTAGGAGGGAGAAGGCAGGAGGCAAAGGAAGGATGTTGTTTTCCAAAGCTTTATGGCACATGTATTTGTGGAATAACAAAGCACTAAATAAACCATGGAAGAAACACAAAAAAAATAATCACAGTGTAATTTTGATTTCTATTTCAAGCTGCCTTATAGCATGGCTTTGTTTTGAATAGTAAAATCTCTTGAAAACAGCCTCGTTTAATAGTATTTAGGCTAGAGAGCTAGGAATGAAACGCTGCATGTCTCATTCCCAGACCCTTTCTAGGACTATACAGAATGAATCTCTACAGATAAAACTATTACAATTTATGCAGTATTGGGGAAAATGAACTGTTGGTCTTTTTTTTTTTTTT
>VZTU01033785.1:16909-54271 GCA_013400835.1 Zapornia atra
GGGAGCTGGGCTTGTTCAGCCTGGAGAAGAGAAGGCTGCGGGGGGACCTCATTGCAGCCTTCCAATACCTGAAGGGAGCTTATAAGCAGGAGGGGATTCAACTTTCTAAAAGCAGATAATGGCAGGACGTGGGAGAATGGATTAAAACTAAAGGAAGGAAGGTTTAGATTAGATCTTAGGGGGAAGTTTTTTACAGAAAGAGTGTTGAGGTGTTGGAACAGGCTGCCCCGAGAAGTAGTGGATGCCCTGTCCCTGGAAGTGTTCAAGGGCAGGTTGGATGGGGCCCTGGGCAACCTTGTGTAGCTCCAGGCCTGGAGGTTGGTGTCCCTGTCTGTGGCAGGAGGGTTGGAGCTCTATGATCCTTGGGGTCCCTTCCAACCCAGACCATTCTATGATTCTACGATTGTTGTGTCCCTAAATGTAGTCTTTACTGGAAAGCACTTTGAAATGAGTTACATAACTCCTAACTTGACTTGACTCTTTTAATTCTTATTTTTGCTGCAGGCCTCAAGTTTAGGGACAAAAATTATTGATGAGGATGGCCTGTTCGACCTCGTTCGAACTATGCCAGGCAAAAAGTCCAAATACGAGCTGGCGGCTGAAACGCAGGTTGGTTTATTTTAAACTTGGGTGTGTGTGTGTGTGTTTGGGTTTGCTTTTGGTTTGTTTTTCATAGAAAGGAATCTAGATCTTCTGTCCCAGTAACAGTAACCTTATGATTGTTAGTATCACCTTCAAGGTTAAAAGTATTGAAATTAAAATTTTGAATTTATGTATGAGACTTGTGTGTGTGAGAGAGAGAGGGCTTTCTCCCACTTGTTTATTCTCTGATCTTGTTCTGTATTTAGGTATCTGAAAGGGGGTGATTTTTGTCTTCTTAGATGGTTTCAGTTTTATGCTTTGAGTATTTGCTTAGCCTTTGAAATAAGTAACTGTGGCTGATGCTGTGTGGTACCTAGATCGGCCCAATATCAAACTAAACTGTAAACATGGGACAACTATTTGTAAACCATCTGTATATGTTACAGTTTTTTGTCTTTGTGGGGTACTAGAACTAACATTCAAGGTAAATTTTTTAGGGAATACTGTAAAAGCAGTAGCAAGTCTTTTAGGCACGGTTTAGTCTTTTGTGGCTGACGGAATGATATCAAAACGTGTTAGCTCTGACACGTTGTGCAGTCAGTATATGTGTTGCTTTAGAACTTCTGATGTGGCTAGATGTTGTTGCATGTAAAGATGCTATTGGTGTTTTAAGGCAAAGCAACTCTAATATTGCCTAACTGCTTTGACACTTGGAGGGGTTTTTTGGATTGAACACTTTCTGAGTTTGTAATTTGGTGATTTTGGGTGGTTTTACTTGTTAAATAACTGTTCCTTTTACCCAGGCGCTGCTCCTGCTAATTGTTTTAGTGTTTGACCTCAGAAGCATCATGGGTGTTTGGCCCAGTTGTTCTGACCAAACGATCATCCGTTTCACATTATTTTTAAAATGATGCATCAGGCTCAGTGAGTAAGGGGATTCACTGCTCTGGGAATGACTAGGAGTTTTCTTGCCTCTCTTGTGGTTTGTGCTACAGAACCAGGTGGCATAATGTCTAACAGTGTTTTATTTTCCAGAGAGCAGTATTTCTTTATTCTTCAGGCTTTTCATCAATACATAAGCTTTGTTATCTTCTTAAGTGCTCCTGTACATGTGTTCAAGGACAGCATGTTTATTTACTGTACTTTTTAATTTCCCTTTTTCTTACCTTTATTTTCCTAAGGTGAAGAAAGCAGAGTCAAGACCTAAAAAGTCACCACAAAAAGCTGAAGCTGGGAAAAGGAATTTTAGCCCTGTCAAAAGGGACGCTGATAGTAAAAAACCTAAGTCTACTCCTGAAAAAGGCACTGTTGGATCTATTAAGAAAGAAACTAGTGCTGCTCGAAAGCTTACGGACTTTAAATGGCAAGCTGGAGAGAAGAAAGAAGCCCCAAAACCTAAAGGGAACACTGAGATGAACGAAGGCGAAACAGAGAGGTTGCTGTGGGTAGATAAATACAAACCTGTATCTCTCAAGGCAATAATTGGACAGCAGGGTGAGCAAAGCTGTGCCAACAAGCTGCTCCGATGGCTCCGAAACTGGCACAAGAATGCCTTGGAAGATGGACAAGGTGACTAGCATGGTGAACTTCTCTGTCTTCCTTACCAAATGCACTGCTTGGTTCCCTGCACTGATAGGGGCCTTGGGGATAGTAGAGTGACTCTAGCAATCGGGAATAAGGCTGAAGTCAGTTTGTGGGGTGTTCTTATCTGTGTGGGGCTGGATTTGTTTTGGTTGGTTGGGGTTTTTTCCCTGGCAGTTGAGCCTGAGTGGTCTATGGATTTGGGTTTTTTGTTGTGTTGTGGGGTTTTTTGTTTTAAGCAGTTGTCCACTTACCACCCCTACCCTGGTTTGGTTTGTGGGGTTTTTATTGGGGTTTGGGTTTTTTATGATGTGGTTGTGAGAAGATTGTGGATATGGTTGTAATTGCAGTAATCGCACTTCTGCTGTTCTTTGGTTTAGTATCACAGCAGATCTTAACCTATGATGCTTTAAACAGCCTTTCCCCAAGTGGTTAGGATGCAGATCTGACAGGGGGTGACTTTTGTCACCTTAGATGGTTTCAGTTTTATGCTTTGAGTATTTGCTTAGTCTTTGAAAAATCAAGCCTTAAACTCAAGTGATGCTTGATATCTTTAAAAGTTTACATGCAGTGTGCAATTTGTTTTGTAATGCATACCTAGATAAAACCTGGAATCTTATTTTATAGCAAAGACCAATAAAACTGGAGGCAAAGATGATGGCACTGGCTTTAAAGCAGCATTACTTTCTGGTCCACCTGGAGTTGGTAAAACTACTACAGCTTCTTTGGTTTGTAAGGTGAGTTTGTAATAACAGTTGTTCCTGTGTTGTTTGTTATGTCTTGATGCCATGTCTGAATACAGTGTGCAGATATCCCCTCAGTGCCTAATTGTGTTTCCTCAGAACAACATTACATGTGAAAATACGTGGATGTTTAGACACCTTTTTCAGGTCTGGGGCAAGAGTATACCTATGGGTATCTGTGTTTTTCTGCTCTACTGAGAGGAAGTGTCTCACAGTATGCTGAACAGTTTGAAATGGTTTTCAAGAATTGTGAGTGCTCAGCACTAGTTCTGCAAGTCAGAGACTGTTTGCACTTAATTTAGCAGAAGTCAAATTCTGGCAAGCTTTTATGTCAGATGTGGTCATGGTTTTTATATATCTTACACAGATACCTTTCCCAGACTCTAAATCCAAATGCTACATTAGAATGAGAGAAGTTGACAGGACTATGTGTCCATTGCTAAATCTGAATTTAAAAATCAGTTTTTCCTAATTTAGCTAGAACACTGTGTTCTACTAACTGTTGAGAGAGTCAGCTGGGAACTCCATATTGTAGAAATACCATTAAAGCTAACTTATTAATAGTAAGGTTGTATCAAGTCACAGATTATTTTTGTTCTTTGACTTGCAAGAACTTGCTTTGAAGGGTTGAGACTATTGTCAGTGCTCTGATCTCTCTGCTGGGAAGCAATGATGATTACTTACTCAGTATTTGAGCTCTATAAGTAACTTTCCGCCCCTCGTGTGCACTCCCCCCCACCCCTCTAGCCTTAGAGCTTTGCACCAACAAGCTCATGCTGCAACCCCCCAAAACTAGACCTGCAGGAAAGCTGGATGTGCTGACTTGGGCTCACTTCTGCACTAGCATGGTCTCTTCTGGTTTCCAGCCTGGCTTGTTCTCAGCTGCTTCCGGTCCCTGCAGAGCGTTCCACTGTGCTCCACAGGAGTAGCCAACAAAACTGGGCTGCTGAAGCTGCAGGAACAGAGCTGTGCTGAGCTCGTGTGGCATCCCTTTGGCAGGGGAGTTCGTTTATAAAGGAGCAGCTGGATTCTTTCAGGGACTGACATGCAGCCCAGCCCTGTTCTGAAGCATAAGGACAGCTGGGGGAGCCATGTGGTCTATAGCTGTTAAATAGTTAGAAGCTTCTGTTCTCAGAGGGATGTGGTGTGTTTCTTGTCCTGACCGTTTGTGTGTAAGGCTTTGATATGCAGCTGGAAATACCATGGAACTTAGTCATCCTTGGCTCCGTTCTGCTTCTTTCCCTGGTGGTGTAGTTCTGGTAATCCTTCAGAACTAAATCTAAGCCAGTACTCCTCTCAACCCCTGCTCCCCAATTCTCTTTTCATCATATCTGTTCCATGTCTCATCGCAAGTATTTTTGGAGTGCAAGAGAAAAGGGGTATAAGGGGAGAAAGGAATCAAACCTACAAGTTGCGTGTGAAAACAGTGCTGTAAGAACTTTCTTCTGGAACACTGAAATACTGTTTCTGACTCTGAGTACGTGCATGCTCCTCCTCAGATCCATGTTCTCACTTCTTGTGTGGTGTATGTGTTTGGACTAGGAGCTGGGGTATAGCTATGTGGAGCTGAATGCCAGCGATACACGCAGTAAGAACAGCCTGAAGGAAGTAGTTGCTGAATCGCTCAACAACACCAGCATCAAAGACTTCTGTTCCGGTATGTCTTGTTGGAAGGAGGTTTCTTGTTGTGTTAAGAGTCCAGTTACAGGAAGCTCAGAACTTCCTTATTACACAGCAGTGTTAGGAATTGAACTTGCTCATCACATGGAGGGATCCAGCCTTATTAGGAATGGCTTAATGTAGTAAACTTACTTCACCTTCAGTTGTAGAATTAAATCCTGCTATCAGTAGAGTCAGTTCTTAATCTCCACAGACTACTCAAGAACTTTGCAGCTGCTTATCTGTTGTGTGGGGTTTGTTTCTTGGAAGATGATGTGAGGTTACAGTCAGTTCTGTGATCAAGTTGCAGAGCAAGAGGCTCACCCCCCCCCCTTGTTGTCTGGATGGGGTTACCTAACGTATAAAGCATCGGGTAAATCTCTGAGCAAGACCCTGTTTTGTTCCCATCTCATTTTCTTGTCCATATTCATTTTCAGGCACATCCTCATCAGTTAGCGGGAAACATGTTTTGATCATGGATGAAGTGGATGGTATGGCAGGCAATGAAGACAGAGGAGGGATTCAGGTGAAACTGCTATAGTTATTAGCTGATGCCATTGCTAAGGGTGCATGCCAGATGTGGCACGAAATACTTCAAGCCGTTCTACTGTCCTCAACCCATGGTCCATTGAAAGTCTCTGCAGAGTAGTTATCTGACCTATTTTAGAAGTCTGTGTGCAAAGACTTACATATTGGTAGAGGGGGGAAAGGTAATTCTGTAAAGGAAACCTGGAGTGATGAACTTGGGTGTGTGCACTTCAGATGTTTGTTCCTGGACAGGTGGATTTATCCCAGGGTCTCTACAGCTGACATCTGCCTGCAGTGGTAGGCTTGTAATCTGTCTGCAACTGTTGCTCTCTTCGCTAGGCAGTAACACTGAATAAATAGCGTGGTGCAGGCAGTATTGTCCTTTGTTCTCCTTAGCAGCTCCTGCTTGAGCTCCTGGAGGTTTCCAATAGCCACGTGCATGCTGCACTTGCACAAACAAGGGCATACAGATCTTGAGCTCCGATGCAGATGCTTACGCTGCAGGAATATGAAGTTGATCTGAATTTCATTAGAGCAGGCAAAGTTTGTTCTGGTAAGCCTAACAATGCTGGAGCCTCAGGGGTGGGCTCTTTGGGCAGAGAAAGGCCAGTCTTAACTCCTTACTGCTTCATTGTTTGTGGCAGGGTGCAGTCAGAAAGCTGTGTGTTCCCTCTGGGTGTAGGCTGGCTGAACAGGTGAACGCTTGGGACAGGTGAATCTAGTTCTGCAGGTGGACAGATCTACTCTGGGTGATTGATCTTCAGCCCAAGTGTGGCTCCTGGGAGTGGGTAGTGGAATTGGGTAGAGAGCAGATACATTGCAGCTGGATAGAGCAGCAAGCAAAAGCCAGGTGGTGAGGGGTGAGGCTTTCACTGCATAGAAACGTGGTTCCAGCAGGAGGGGCTTGACAGACTTGCATCTGTCCAGGCTCTGATTAAGGCAGGGGCTAATGCTGCTTTGAATAATGTTTTAATTGTTCTTATCTGACCTAACTGTTGTAATGTGTTTAAATCACAGGAGTTGATTGGATTGATTAGACACACAAAGATACCCATCATCTGTATGTGTAACGATCGCAACCATCCTAAAATCCGTTCCTTGGTTCACTACTGCTTTGATCTTCGCTTTCAGAGGCCTCGTCTGGAGCAGATTAAGGTAGGGAGGCTGCATGTGTACAAACTGCACCGGATCCCCATCCGTAGCTTCTGTCCTTGTGTGGCAGAGTTCATTTAGAATTGGGAACGCTGCTGAAGGCTTAATGGATCACCTCAGGGAGTAACTGCTTTTCACAATGGGTTCTCTGACTTGTTGCTTTTCTCCCCAAAGAATGTGAAGTATCCCAAAGCCTTTCAGATTCTAGAAGTCTATCTTAAATGTATCCAAAGATTATTTTTTAAATTATCATGTACTTTTCTACACCAATGACAAAGGACACTTATGAGAGAAAATTTAAATTATGCATGCTTTAAAAAAAGAGAAAGACATGGTAATGCTCTTGTGTAGACTTGTTCATGTGTTCTGTAGGGGGAAGAGTTAATCAGAAGTCTCTAGTGACACGTTCTCAATTGTGTGTGTTACAGGGTGCCATGATGTCTATTGCATTTAAAGAAGGCTTAAAAATTCCACCACCTGCTATGCAGGAGATAATCCTGGCAGCAAATCAGGACATCAGACAGGTCAGTGTCCACTCTGAGCACACGTCGTGTACAAGTCCTTGACTCCACTGTAGCATTATTAAGTATAGAGATCAGGATGTTTTCTCTCTGAGTCTTCCATTTGAATGCTGCCAAACTGTATTTTGTCCTTTAGGTTTTACATAACCTGAATATGTGGTGTGCAAAGGATAAATCATTGACTTATGATGAGGCTAAAACAGATGCCAGCAGAGCCAAAAAGGATATCAAACTGGTAAGTGTAAAATACTGGATTGGCTTTTAGTGTCTGATTTTTACAAGCTTTATAAGCATCTTTTCAACTAAACCAGTGATAACCGGGATGCAAGTCGTTGGAGACCAGTAAAGCCAGGACTGAGTATATATTTTGATGTATTGGTCTGTTACATAAGATGCAGTTACAAAGCTCGTGCTGCTTGTCCCGAGTTCTCTAATTAGGAGATAATTCTCTTAGGACCAGAAGTACAGTGCAGTTCTCAAAACTGCTGAAGTGTTAGGAAGGAAGTACTGAGCACAGAACTTGACCTGATGAGTCCAGGTGTTGCTGGGTACCATCACCCTACAGCAGTTGTTTTGATCCTGTGCTGTGTGTTGCTGTTTGTGTTGCCCTGCAGCCCGCTGACTTTCTGAAATGTCATTTTACTTAGGGCCCTTTCGATGTTGTCCGGAAGGTTTTTGCTACTGGAGAGGAGGCTTCTCGTATGTCCCTTATAGACAAATCGGATCTGTTCTTCCATGATTATTCTCTAGCACCTCTCTTTGTCCAAGAGAACTATGTGCATGTGAAACCAGCTGCTGCTGGGTGAGTTACTCCATACCCTGAATTGAGAGACTTGTGTGTTGAGGAGTAAAACTAGAGTAAAACCTGTCTAGACATTTCTGCTTGGTAATACAGTCAACTTGTTTGTCTTCTCCCAGAGGAAATCTGAAAAAGCACTTGGTGCTCTTGAGTAGAGCAGCTGACAGTATATGTGATGGTGATATAGTGGACAAACAGATTCGTAGCAAGCAGAACTGGAATCTTCTCCCAACGCAGGTGAGCTCTTAACACTCACTTTGTATGTCCTGCGGGTGTCTGGTGTAAAAGACCCATCTGTTGAAGCTGGTGTTTCAGTTTAACTCTGTGACCCCTGTAGCTACGACCTCAGGCAGTGTTCTCTGTTCTGCTGGTGAGTAGCAGTGTTGTGGTTTCACCTATTCGTAGCTCCCCTATTCATGCCAACACACTCTATTGAGTCTTCTGGAACTTTGAAAAACTTGACCCCCCTTTAGGAAGTGTAGGGGTGCATCATGTGTATTGCTTCTGACATGCAGTTACAAACCTGCTCTGTCTTACTTGTGTGCTTCCTGTCCCAGCCAATCGCTGGGCCAGTGTCTCTCCCACATCGCAGAGGACCAAAGCTTCACCACTGTGCTTTTGCCCTGAAACACTGGCAAGCCTTATGCTTGAGGGATTATGCCCAGCATCAGAGACTGTATGTAGATGAAGTTGGAAGGGATCTCTGAAGCTCAGCTAGGCCACCCCACTGCTTGCAGCAGGTTCAGCTATGTTGCTGAGGGACTTGGCTAGCTGGGGGTTATGTGGGTTTGTGGTATTCTCTGGAAATGTTCCTTCACTGTCTCCATCTGTTGGAGGTTACAGTGCATGTTTGTGTGAAGTCTGCACTCTGAACAGGGCATGAGAAACAGGGTTGGGTTTTTAATGGTATTTAAACGCCAGGTAACTTCACAGGGACTTTAGAACATGGTAACAAATAAGGTGGTGCAAAAGATGAAGCTTTCCCCTAAAAGGGGTTGAACAGAAACAGGCAGCCAGGAGAATTTTTAGAACAAGCAGCTTCCACTGTGGAGCTGTTTTTGCTGCCCCTTTTCGTCAGACCAGCGTGTCACGGTGTCAGGGAGACTTGTTCCTTGTCACTGAGCTTGGGATGTGTGTTACTCTTTCAGGCCATTTATGCCAGTGTTCTCCCTGGGGAGCTGATGAGAGGTTACATGACCCAGTTTCCTGTCTTTCCCAGCTGGCTGGGGAAATTCTCATCCACAGGCAAACATGACCGGATCACTCAAGAACTGGCGATGCACATGAGTCTCAGGTAGTACCAACACTCCTCTGCTGGCTTACATCGGTTTGGGTGTTGAGTTTGTTACTGACCAGCAGTTCCTTGCTGAGCTCAGTGTAAGGTTCCCTGCAGTATTCAGTGAACATGCTCCTGTGTTGTGAAGTTGCTTTCTTAGCACGTGGTCTGGGCAACATCAGATCACAAACACCCTTAGTGTAGTCATCAGCACTGTGATACTTTTGTTACCCTCACCCCAACCTGAAGTTGTTGTTTCTCAGTTAGGGATGCATTTCCCCAGCCTGTTTGGTGTTGGGATGCCTTGTGTCAGTCATCCCTAATGC
Organism: Zapornia atra; assembly: GCA_013400835.1. Taxonomy (NCBI): domain Eukaryota; kingdom Metazoa; phylum Chordata; class Aves; order Gruiformes; family Rallidae; genus Zapornia; species Zapornia atra. Next base: position 26,077 of record VZTU01033785.1, read on the forward strand.
AGGAATGGCAAAAGGAATGGCACAGCACCACTTGCAGTCTGCTCCTAAGGCAGCTGATTATCTGTTTGCTGAGGGAAGTACCTACAGGTTGCCTGTGTTTAGAAGCAGGTGGTGGTTGTACAGATTTACTCACTACTTTCACTCTGACAAAGAACCCAGATGTGCAAGAGGACAGTGAACATGGAGTATTTGTCGTATTTGCGGGATGCGATTGTCCAGCCCTTGAGGGACTTTGGAGCAGATGGTGTCCAAGAAGCTATAACGTTCATGGACTCCTACTGCTTGATGAAAGAAGATATTGAAAATATAATGGAAATAAGCATGTGGGGAGGCAAACCCAGTCCTTTCTCAAAGCTGGATCCCAAGGTAAAATTCTCTAGTGAATTTTTTTCCCTGTTCTTCCATACCTTTAAAAATTCTTGAATTGTAGTTTGTGGCATGAATGTGTTACTGAAAGGCTGAAGTTGGTGAAGCTGCTCATTAACTGCAACTTCATCAACAGTAATCTTCTTTCATCAGCTGTCAGAGATTCTACTAAAGGTTCAGGGTGTGTCCTAAAGGGGTCTGTCCCATGCTTCCTTCAGGAGCCTTACACCTGGTGTTCCTGCTGTGGAGGGTCACTGGGAGCTGGCTGTGCCTGGGGCATAGGAGCAGAACACCAAAGGGATGGGGAAAGCCGCTAGCTTGCCCCAAGGAACCTGCTGGCTGCACCCCCATCAGACATGCCCCTGCCCCTCATGGCATCGTACAGAGGCACAAACTGTGTGTGCTACATTGTAGGTGCTGAATTTGGAGGCCAGCTGGCAGCTTGTGTCTTTCACAGTCTGACCAGACTGAGCTGCCAGATGTTCCCCTAGAATCTGACAGGGACACTTCCATGGTTGGGACAAGGTGAGCTTAAGCTCAAGTCCCTGTTCCCAGCCAGGCAGGTGGGAGATCTGAACCATGATCCCCATCGCAGGTTGGGTGCTAGGGGAAGGAGCAATCTTCTCTGCCAATACCCAAACCTGCACTGCTGTTGGGTGCTCACGCCTGGTCTGAATGTGCTGCTCCAGTACAGCAGGTGCTTGGGGCTGCCCAGGGTGGCTTTGATGTGACTTGCACACTTGGCAGCAGCAACACAGTGCTGGCACTGTTGGAGGGCTGAGCAAGAAGCATGTGAAGATGCACATACTACCTGAGCATCATGTGGGACTTAAATTGAGCTCGCACCATCCAGCTCTTAGAAGTGGGGACACAAGGCACCTATGTGTCTTTGGTCACATCTTCCCAAAGGAAAGATGTGGCAGCTGGAACCAGGACTTCTTTGCCTCACAAGTTTCCTTCTAACTTAACAGGTGAAAGCAGCTTTTACCCGTGCCTACAACAAAGAGGCACATCTGACTCCCTATTCACTCAACTCAGTCAAGACATCTAAAAGGCAGTCGGTGTCTGCGATGAGCTTAGAGCTGAGTGAAGACTTGAATGTGGAAGAGATCCAGTCTGATGAGGATGAGCAAGACACTGTTGAAAGCGATGCAATGATTAAGGTGACTTTCTCTCCTCAGTGTTACACTACCACACTAAACTGCTTCCTTGGGTTACCCTTCTGGGACCTGGGACATCCCCTGAATGGAGGAAAAAATCATGGGAGATAGGAAATATATTATCTCAGCTCTTAACTAGTAGCTTGAGAGTCTGTCTTTTGTTGCCTTCTGCTTGAATATTGGACCCAAGTGAGACATTGCTGTGAGCTCCTGTCCTATATAAGGCATCACTCCAGCAGTTAGGAACACTTAGGTGTTGGTGGTACAGTGCCATCTTAAGGAGCAGCCCCAGGCCTTTACAGTGCAGCCTGCTCTACATGTCAGGGGCTCAGCCCTTAAGGCTGAGTATTGTTGAGTCTGTACCCCCCAGGGCATTCAAAGACTTCATCCCTGCTGGGCTGGGGGCAGAGATGAGATGCCTTTTAGTGCTGACAGCATTGCGATTGATGCTTTTTTATCAGGCTGCAGTTGGGTTTTAAACATTTTGTGTGTTCTGTTTGTAGCAAAAAAAGGCAAAGTCTTCCAAGCTGCCAAAGAGAGAGAAAAATGAAGAAACAGTGAAGAAAGAAGGGAAGAGAAAAGAGAAAACAAGACATTAAACACAGTAAAATCTTGCTTGCTCTGGACGCAGCTTTGCTTACCTCTCTTGTCAGGAACATGAAATGGAGCCCGTGCAGGAGCTGGGAACGTAGCACCAGTGAGGTAAAAATGCTCCTCTTATAGAGGTGATGTAGCTACTGTACTCTCACACTGTGCTGTGCTGCACTTACTCTTCATGTACTACAACATTACAACCTATAACTATCCTATGTGCAACAAACACCAGGATGCATGAACATGATGAAAATGGGATGCTTAGTTACCTGGTGTTTGTACTCAGTCTTCCTCTGACATCTCATTTCCTTTTTTCTTGGAATAAATCCCCTGGTATTATGTGGTCAACTCCTGTAAATAGTACATGATGCAAGCCCCTTCCCTCCCACCCCCCCTTGCCTATTTGTACATTGTAGAAATTAAGCAGTGTATAAAATGACAATAAAATGTTTCACAGGACTTTTAAAAAGTTTTGATTAGGTTCCTGGAGTGTTCTGTCACTCTCCCTCTGTCCTTCCATGGCTTCTCCTTTCCTGCAGGCACAGGATGTGGTGGCAGTGTTTTCCTGCAGCTTCCCTTTTGTTCGGCTGGAGCCACAGGAGAGCAGTGAGGGGGTTTAGTTCCAAACCTGACGAAAGAGCCCGTGCTTGTATGAGTTTCACCCTTAATCAAAACCAGAAAGGAGTACTTGGAGAGTAAGAAATACTGAATAGAACAGTCACTAAAGTCCAGAGCTGCCGTTGAAAGAGACCCCAGGGCCTGGCAAACACCCTGCTCTTGTCTCTGGTGCAGATAAAATGCAGATTTTGCTGGGTAAGAAGAATTATCAATCAGTTTTATTTACTATAATAAATCAAAGTACAAAATTTATCAAAAACTAAGTATTTACAGGCTATCACAAAATACAAGTGACATGGTGGTGATTGTCATGAAATCCTAGGGGGGAAGAGAGGTGTCATGTCATGAGAGCTGTCCTTGCTGCTTGCTGGACACCACCTGCAGTTCTGAAGATAAACAGAGGCTGTTAGTCACGTCCCCAATACAGAGCCCGAGAGCAAACTCTGCAGCCTGGGGGAAAGGTACCATCACTGCACTGTGACTCTAACCTCTTTTTACAGGAGGCTTTTGCACCAGTAAATCTGCCTTCAAAAGTCAGAATGAATGATGTTTGACTAATTTCTTTAGCAAAATCAAAGTCTTAGGTCTAAGTGTGTGTGGCATAGGTGGGGCGGTGGCCTTGTTCTGGAAACACAGATGTGTGAAGGAAATACTGTCTGTGTCCTGTGAGATATGATGGCTTTGTGCTCTGATAAAGAGAAGGTAGAAACAAGTATGTTGGATCTGCTCCTTCCTGTGAGCATCCCTACACTTAAAATGCTGACTGGTAGGTCTGTAGGAGGACTTGACATCTGCAAACTGTTCTTTGTGCTACTGAAACACAAGTGGTGTTAGGAACACGTTCCAAACCCAAACACATTGCAGATGGTAACATGATCATAGAGGTAGGCGGTGTTAAAGCCCCATTTAATGACCAAGTTAGCTGCAGTAGCAAAGGCTGCATGCCTGAGGGAAACAGCAGTAAAGAGGAGATGCTGCTGGCTGTTGCTTAACTGGAGCATGGGCTGGATGCTTGAACCCTGTGCTGCTCCTTCTGGACATGACACAGGGCAAGGACAAAGCTGGTGCCAGTACATACCTGAAGTTACTGGTCCCCATCTTCTGGTGTCAGGTACTGTGTGCAATCACTTATTTTCTTAAGATCAACGATGTTAATTCGTTCAGAGCACATGGGACATATGTTCTCAGTCTGTAACATACTGTTTTAAAGGAAGGGTGGTTGATCAAGGGCTGATTCTAACACTCTTCAATGTAACTGCTGGGCTTGAGGCAGAAAGCAGCCAGCAGAGTTCTGACTTACACTATGTAACACATGCAGGCCAGAGCAACAGCTGCTTCTGTCCAGGCAAAGCAGAGGTGGGGGGGTTGCTTTTAACACTTGGGAACTAACAGCGCCAGGAAGGCTGCAGGCACAACTGGCAATTAAAACACGTGAGGGAACTCAAGGTGTAGCATGAAGTTTCTACAGCCTCAGCCCTTGGCACAGTGGTTTTGCTGGGGACTGCTGCTGTGCCTGTGTTCCCCAGGTTTGGAACAGGTCCCCTTCCTGGAAGGAACTAAGAACTTCACAACCCAACATCCATTTTCACAACAGGTCCTGGGGTTGGAGCCCTGCAGCTCTGACAGTTCTTTACCAGAGTTTTTGGCCCACTTTGAAGTGCTGTTCTGCAGGTATGTGGGGCAAAACCAACAGGTAGGGGGCATTCCTCTTCCCCACCCTGCTACTTGTTTTTAGTCCCAAATGAAACAAGTTGCAGCTAAAACATGAACAAACAGAAAACAAATCCCAACTTACTGCTTGAATTCTGAATAGAGGGCAGGGAAGTCACAGTGGGGGCAGACTGTCCAGTCATCCCGTACCATATGCTGTCCCTAGGCACAAAAGCAATTCATTAAACAAGTAATTAAAGGGCAGGTGGTGTCCTACCAGACTGGGTGCTTGGTGTGTAGCTGCTGTGGAAAGTTCTCAGCCACTGAGCTCTGAACAGCTGGAGGCATTAAGGCAAATGCACCATGTTGCTGCTGTAGTAACTGGAAAAGGTGAGATGGTGTGTTTTGCTGATTCCTTCCCTCTTCTGAATAAGGAAATCTCAGACTCTATTGAATTACAATTTTTAATATGCTTTTAGTTTGCTAATTCTAGAATGTTCCCTGTTGTTCTGTGTTGTGAGACACATGTAAACCTGCTGGGACTTCTGCTGTGGTGTATGACATTCAAAAACTGCCCCAGGAGCCACATCACCTGAGCCCAGGGGGGTTGCATTCGCCACTCCCCAGGGGTGAGCACAGTGACTGCCTCACACTTGCCTCTTGTCCCAGGAACTCTTTCCTCTCTCTGGGCATGTTTCCTTACTTGTTTTCAATATAAACAATTCTGTTTGTATGAAACACAACAGCACCCTCTGCTATACCCAGAGTTTTACGTTCTAGTAAGATGTGCAGCAGGAGGTTGCTGATGCTCTTCAGATACTTAAAAATCCTGTGTTCCTGCTGATGTTAAACACACCTGTGATGTAAATTAACTATAATCACAATGCAGCCTAAGTAACTACTGTGACATGTACCCAAGTATCTACACTACACTTGGCCCATAAAGATGCATGTAATTAAAGTAAGCCAGGCTTTTAAGATCGTATTTCTAAAATATACTGGTCACCTTACTATGTTCAACCAATCAATTAAAACATAGATAATTGCTATGAATATCTCGTGTGTGGCTTAGCATTCTTAATATTTTAGCTTTAACCAACTGCAGCATTTAATTCCTGCTCAAGTAAATTTTGATTTGGCTGTAATTCCAGCGTGCCAAGTCATGCCTGGTATGAATGGAGTGTCAGTTATGCAGTAGCCAACTTCAGCCATAAAGATTTTGTACTGATGCTGAGAGAGATGTGTAGTTCTTCCCCTGGGAAACGTAGCCCAGCCCACCTTTCAGTGCCCTCTGAAGTATCCTCAAGCTAAAACTAGGACTGTAAATAAAACACTGAGATCACTGGCTGAGCCACTACTTAACCTGGGAAGTGCCTAAAAATTCTGTTACACTCTGGATGTCCCCCAAAACAGATTTTTTGAAGGGTGGTTTGGTTTTGGTTTTTACATGAAGTCCTTACAGCCTGGAGTTGGGGTGAAGAGCTGTGCTCTCTGCAAGCTTCTCTACAGGGAAGAAAGGTGGAGCTTCCACTCCTGCCATTACTGAGCTGGTACCTGCATGCAACCCTGTCTCTCTTCTCCCCAGCACCACAACAGTGCCCTGGTACGGGGGCAGGGGAGTCCAGGTGCACCAGCTGCCCTCTCTGGAAGGTGAAGCCTCCCTGAACCGCTGTGTGATTGCACTGTCACCCTTAAGTGTAACTTTTAGGTGGCGACCAATGTGGCTCCATGCTAGTGACAGACAAGAGGTTTTTTTACTTAAAACAGCTTGGGAACCCTGCCCCAGCAACCCAACCCCCCCCAAAGAAGTACCCTGAAGCCACTCGCAAGCCAAAGCCAAGCTCCGCGCTGGTTCTCAGCCCGCAGAGCACGCAGCAGCCGCTCACCGTGGCGATACAGTAGGGGAGGTTGTTTTTACAGCTGGGACACAGGAGCTCACACGCTGGCAGCTGGAACGCGCAGTAGGGACAGGCTGCTGTTGGCTCTTCTGCCTCTGTTGTGTCAGGGCGTCTAGGAGATACAAAGGTAAAGAAAAAAAACCTCAAGTGCTTTGAACTTAAAGATGCCTTACAATGCCTGTGGTACTAAGCAAGTGGTTTTGAGTTACCTGCATAGATTCCAGGTGCTATTTTATATTCTACCAGGTAATTCTATCACTCAAGCCTTATCACAACTATGTAAACTCAAAAATAGGTAATTTTTCCATCAAATCTGAAACAATACTACCTTTTTAAAACCGTAACAGATCACAGTAAATACTCTGAAAGCTTTCAAAACTCATGTTCTGCATGTATGGCGTACTGAGCTGTGATTTCTGTGCTCCAGTGTGCTTCTGTGGCAGGAGCGACCACAAGGGACTGAAGTAATTGGCTCCCTGGTAGGGTGATATAGCCCATTACACTGCCTTGTCCAGGCTTGTGTTCAGCCACAGCTCAGTCAGAAGGAGGGTCCTGGTCCAGACAGCATGGCACCTGGGGTGGGAGCTAACATTTAAACTTCTGTCACAGATGAAGAGCTCAGATCCCTTGTAGCATAGTTTCCTTTCTGATGTTTAGCCTAGTAACCCTGGAGACAGGTCAATGGCTTTCTCTGGGAGCCTCATGCCTTGCAGAAAGCCTCATTTCTCATTCCATGAGCCTGGGCACATGTGCTTCCCTCACAGCAGCCTGCTGCTTTGTCTCTACTTACAAGATCTGTGATATGGATAAACACAAGAGATTAAACAGTGATGGTGTATTTCAGAAACTCACCACAATGTTCTAGAAGTATTAGCAAACAGTTAATAGGGAAGAGCTTCATGTGAATTAAAAAATTGGTTAAAAGATACTAAAAAGAATAGGCTGAACAGTTCTCACATACACAGCTGTGGTAACCTACTGCTGTTCTGCCCACTCAGACAGTGTAAGTGGCAATCAGGTGATGCCACAGCTCGAATACAGTGCTCAGGCTGAGATGGACCAGAGCCAGCTTCAAGGGATTCCAGAAGAAGACCTCTGTGACAAGATGATACACGGGTGGGGGACAGCCAAAGCAAACTGACGACAGACACTACGAACACATGAGCTTGCTTTAGAAACAGCCAAAGCAAATCAAATAGGGTAGAACACGGAGTCATTCTGCTGCTACACAAATCCAGGGGTTGCCTATACCCCAAAAACAATGTGCCATCTGGGTCCTGCCCCCACCAAAAAGGCTGTAAAAGAAGTTCAGAGAAAGGCTGTCAGGATCAGTAGCCATAAAGGAAGAGCTATACCAGCTGAGACTCTGCAGGTCCTAAAGCATACCTGATTGAGAGAGGGAAAACGAAACACAGTAAGGTCAGCTAGGATGCACATTGTGTTTGAGGTTTATCACATCCGAGGGGACAGAAGAGGCTGTAATTTTCGGAGAAGGGTGGAAATGGTTCTTAGCCTTCCAAATCTGAGACAGTGAAGTAATATGAACGCAGGATGAAGCCCATAGGCTTTCTGAGCAAAGCCAGCATTACAAATAAAGCCCTGATATTTGGAAATACAGAGTCACACTGCCCACCTGACCATTGCTTCAATTTTCTTCTTGTATTTCGGATCTATTTTGTTGCGATATTCTGGTCTCATCAATATAGCAGCAAAACTGAAGGCTGAGTTCTTCAATCCTGCTCTGTGACACTCGATCACAGCTGAAGTCAAAATTGGCACAATGTCTGTAAGAGAAGGAAACAGTGTTGGCAAACACTTACTTTCCAATACTAATGCTGAAAGCCTTTGAGCTAACAGGCCTGAAAAAGTGCTGATAGAGAACATCAGTATTCTTCTTCCTGGTGGCACACAGCTGCACCATTTGTGCAGTTCCTGTAACCAGATAAAATCATGGTTTCACCTCTCTTTGCCTTGCATTTCTGAAGTTTATCACAGCAGCAGGAATGTTTTCACTGTAATAACCATGTCTCCCAAATCTGGTCTGCGCTGTCTGAAGTCTACATTTCAGCCACTGTTATCCACATACCCAAAAAGTATTTTCAGAAGAAGACTTGATTAAAATTTTGTGATGAAGTCACAGAACCAATCAGCTGAGCCTGTGTGTGGTTCAGGCAGCCCAGTACTGCATTTGGGGAGGGTGAGGACAGACTGGACCGCTGTGGAGGAACCCACTCTGGAGGCTGTATGCACATGCAGGAGCTGTCCTGTGGGGGCGGCAGAGCACCCGCATACTTACACGCCGTGTGCCCTATGGGACCACAGGAGGAGAAGGCACCTTCTACCACACTGATGGAGGAGCTGTGCTGTAGAGCACAGCATGTGCTTCTACTCTGTGGGCACTTACGTGATGGGAACTTGCTGATGTTGTTGGCCACACGAATAAGCATACGTGCTCCCTTCAGGTGATCACCACGTTTCACGTAGATCTGGAATACAACAAGCATGTCTGATTAACTGCAGGGAGTACCTGCTGGGGCCTACTCCTGGTGTTCATCCTCCTGGGGGCTGCACATGCACGGCTCTTTCACAAAACTCAGCAGGGGGGGTACTGTGCACTGTGACAGAGATCACCGACTTGTGGCTGAGGGCCAGGAAGACTGTTAACAACTAGAAATCACCAGAGCCCCCTGCTTCATTTTAGTTATAGAAAAGCAGCCATCTACTTACAGATGACAGCAACATCACCACTAATAATAAACCCACCACCTGGTAACAGTACTGGCAACCTAACATTTGTGAGTGTGAATGCAAAAGAAATGCAGGAAGACGTATGAAGGTTTTAATTATTCAGTATTTTTTAAAAAAATATGTTAATCAGAGGCAGAAACAACCATGGGTTGTCTTCCTGAAGCTTGCTGCTAGCACGCACTTGGATTCTGTGACACAGCCTATATGCAATGGAATTTCTGTACACAGAGCATCCATCCACATGTACACCTCAATCAATCAGAAACCCTGCAACTCACGCCTACATTCAGGTTCTCAATTCATTACCTTCACTAAGACATAGCTGTGTAGAATCATAAGGTTTGTAGCCATCTCAGAAGGAATTTTAATCTTCTGGGTCTTTAACTCCGAATACATACTGAAAAGAACATCATGTGCATTTCGGTAGTTTCCTTAAAAACAAACAGCACTGAACAGTAAATTTAGTTTTTCTTAACAATTTCTTTAGTAATGATATATACAGGAGCTGCCCAGGAAGTTATGCTGAGTCTTAGAGCAAAACATTAGCACAACAATCACTCCAGACTGAAGTCTCAAACAGTTGCTAGTCACAGTATCCTAAAGAATGGCAGTCGGGGAGTTAAGTAAGAAAAAAAAAAACATTACACTTGGAAAAGTCCTCTCAACAGCAGTAAAATACATGTGTGGGTGACCCTTTCACATGATGACACTTTAAAAACAGAAGACTGCTGTATCCAATACGTTGCTTCTACACTAGAAAGGAAAACTGGTATTTTTAGAGCACTTAGAGATGTTTTGTTCTCTTTTTGTTCTCCTACATCAGATCTTCAAAAGCTGCTGTTTAAATGCTAATTTGCTTTGACAACCCCATGCCTCTGCAACCCAACAACCCCAAAACCTTCCAGGGAGGTAATTAAAACTCGCACATTAATTCAGTAGATTATACTGCTTCAAGGTCACTCCCAAGTCGTCCAGAAACTACAGGATTTCATGGAATTATCACTTTTCTCTACCAGCAATGTGTTACATGTTGTTGGACACTGCAGTTGAATCCACCAGTGGAATTTGTGTGAGGCAGCAAAGTATCACTCCAGAATTAGTTGCTGGAAAACAACATTAACCTTTCATGCTTCGTTACCAACTCTCAGTGTAATAGGATCAGTCTCAAAATCATGTGATGACATAAAAACTTACAGGAAAACTGCACATTAACATGGAAAATACCAAACAGCCTGATTTTTAAGGAAAGAACAAATGATTTTGGTGTGAACTTCAGAATGAAACTCATGGGAGTCTCCTGAAGGAAGAGGGGATAATCTAAAACTGCCTCTGAGGAAGAAACAGTTACTGCAAGATCGGTTAGTTTATTGAGAACCACACTGAGCTGATCACACTGTTAACAGAACCCATCCGTCCCACCAGAAATACAGGACAGAAAACTGCATCTTAGGTGTACCTCTGCAGATCAGAGGAACTAGAAAATATTTTAACCCTTGAATCTTTCCATTTCCTGCTTACATAATCAGCACAAATGCAAGGCTCAGTGCCAGGTACCGCACTTGGGTCCCAACAACCCCGAGCAGTGCTACAGGCCTGAGGAAGAACGGCTGCAAAGCTGCCTGACAGAAAAGGACCAGGCGTGTTGGTCAACAGCTGGCTGACTGTGAGCCAGCAGTGTGCCCAGGTGGCCAAGGCAGCCAACAGCATCCTGGCCTGTATGAGAAACTGTGGCCAGCAGGACTAGGGCAGTGATTGTCCCCCTGTGCTCGGTACTGGTGAGGCCACACCTGCAGTTCTGTGTTCAGTTTTGGGCTCCTCACTACAAGGACTTTGAGGTGCTGAGGGCAATGAAGCTGCTGAAGGGTCTAGAGCACAAGTCTGAGGAGCAGCTGAGGGAACTGGGAACTGGGATTGTTTATTCTGGAGACAAAGAGGCTGAGGGGAGACCTTATGGCTTTCTACAACTACCTGAGAGGAGGTTCCAGCCAGGTAGGTGTTGGTCTCATCTCCCAAGTAACAAGTGGTAAGACAAGAGGAAAACACCTCAAGATGTGCCATGGGAGGTTTAGATTGGGTATTAGGAAAAATTTCTTCACCAAAACCATTGTCAAGCACTGGAACAGGCTGCACAGGGAAGCAGTCGAGTCACCATCCCTGGAGGTATATAGAAGACATGTAGTTGTGGTCTTAGGGACAGGATTTAGTGGTGGACTTGGCAGCACTAGGTTAATGTTTAGACTTGATTTTAAAGGTCCTTTCCAACCAAAATGATTCTAATGATTCAGTGCCATGATCATACAATGGTCTGGGTTGGAAGGGACCTGAAAGATCATCTAGTTCCAACCCCCCACTATGCTGGCCAAGGGTTTAAGTGATTTACTACTCCTTAGCCCAGTGCTGAGGAGCAGTCCATAAATGTTCATTTGCCTGGGCAGTTCCTGAGGCTACTGCTTTTCCTTTAGAGAGATTTTTCTTATCTTACTTGAAATGAAAACCAAGCAATGTTATGTGGGCTGTTGCCAAGGCTCCAGAGGAGTGCAAGTGACAGAGGTGATAGCTGTTTTGCTTCTAGCCCTGTCCCTTATTACTTTTTTCTATGTCTAACTTCAGGTACCTATTACAGGGGAAGACAAGGCTTAAGCAAGCAGGTATCCGATCCTTTAACAGGAATCATCTCCTGGGCACATCTCCCACTGAAAAAATCACATGCAAATACTAAAGGATCAGAATTCCAGTCATAAGCCATAAGTCATAAGCATAGAAAGAAACTGCAGTTCTAAGATGTGTGATACATTCAAAAGTGAAGTTGCAGGCAATCTTAGGCACTGTGTCTACTTGAATGTAATGAAGAATGTAGATATTTTCCACAATTTCTTTTTTCCAATATTTAATACACAGGTATGAGGCCCAACTTTTACACAAAAGCTACTTCAAAGTTCAACCTGAGTACAATTACAAACTGATACGTGTCTTTGCCATGTATAATCCTATATAAGCAGCAGTACCCTAAGTACTGCAAGGCTGTCCTGTCAGAGGGGCTGCCCTGTCAGGGAAAGAGACTTACCCGAATGCTGCTCCTCCCTGGCAATTATTATCGCAGTTCTGGCAGCTTCTCTGTATTGCTTCAGTGCCATGTATAAGCTGAACAGGTACTTGGCATCCTTAATTAAAATCATACAAAAGCAATTAATACTAATTGAACAGACATCCAAGACAGCTAAAAACTTGGCAATTAAGGGGCCAGCCAGCTAACAAAAGGCATAAAATTTATAATTTGCTATACTAAGTTCTTTCGACATATTCCACAACTGGAATGGCAAATGGAGCAAAGCCTTCACCCAAGAACTGGCAATCCAACAGCAGGGAAATCAGTGGAAGAATTCAAAACCAGAACTTTAAAAATCGAGATGGCAGTACTGAGGAAAACAAACCTGAATTCTATTTTTGTAAAGTGTACTCAAATTTTGAACAGGCTAGCAAAAAAAAACCAACCCAACCCAAAAAACAGCAAGAGAAGAGAGAATTGTTCTTTCCTAAGAGGAGGTCTGGAAGGAGATAATTCCTAAAAATACAGCTAAATCACAAAATTAAATTACCTTGTTTATAAGTCTTTGGACTAGTAAATAAGATCAAGCAAAGCTGAAGCATTGTCTGTAATTGTATGGTTCCAACTTCAATAAACAAACCAGAAAAAAGACAGACACTGGAAGCTATAGAGACAGCTTGGCAAAAAGTCCAAACCAGGGTGCAGTATTAGGAGTAGTAAACCCAGACATTTACAATGTGTATTCTGTGTTAAAATGGCATAAAAGTGTCTTTAAAAGGAATTGCATTAATCAATGTTGTGCTGTTCCCTGTACTTCTGTGTGGGTTTTCTATCCAAGTCCCAGTTACATAGCAAAAAAAAGCAGAAATCCAAATGAACAGAAGTAAGGACGATGTGAAGACACTGCCTTATGCAGAAGATGACTGCAGAGATTCACCCCTTACTTGTGAGGCAAGGAAAAATAAACAACAAAAAGATCACAGAAAGGAAAGTGAGAAGGACTGGCACTCCAAAGGAAACAAGGCCAGTCAAATTCTTCTTTTTAAGTTGCAATTTAAGGAACACCATTAAGTGACAAAAAGTAATTAATTTTAAATTGATGATGGAGCAGAATTCCAAGTAACACACAACCAAAAGGTCAATCATCGTAAGAACCATAATTTAACAATAATGGAATAGTTATCTGGATCATGAAGTAACCACAACTATTTATTAGTGGCCAATATTTATCCACTGTAATCTGCCTTAAAAAAGGAAAATTGCCATTGCCTGGGTGGGGGAAAACAAAAGTTATGATGAAAGGTAGGCTATGATGTAATTCTTCCCCAATTTCTAACACCTCCTAATGACCACAGATGGCCATTCCACTGATGAAGAAGGTAGCCTTCTCCCCCTTCTTTTTCTCCTGCTGCAGAAGAAGGATCCTGTCTCCACACAGTCCAGTGTTCTTATATGGTATTTGCCCTGTCCCTAATTTTACTTAAATAATATCCTTCAATGATTTACGTGGCAGCCAGACGCATTAAAAAATACAAAAGTAGGAGGTATTTAAGAGAAATTAGCCTCATGTTTTAGTTTCATGCTCTTACCTTTGAGGTCAGCCATTTAAAAAGCAAAATGAAGGAAGGAATTTTCAACTGACAACAACTTTTCCTAAGGTCTTTGGAAAAAATTATTACTGCAGTCTAACTGATGTTAATGTTAGATGACCACGGTTTTAATTCAGTTTTGCATTTTAAAACACATGTACTTAGAAAACATGCACACAGCAAACAGCAGAACCTTGCTAGTTAATGCTCCCTGAAAAATTTCAGAGGAGGACATGTGACAAATTAAGAATCTTTACATGTTACAAGTTAGAAACACAACAATTGACATAATAACACATTTAAGAAATAGTTTATATTTAGTCAGACAACAGTATAGCAAAATTTTCGTGAGCATAATAATTTTGAAAACATGGTACTCCATTAAAATCCCACAGAATTGTTGGCTGTGAAAGATTTAAAGCCATCAGGCTGCTGTGGGCAATGATCTGGTTTAAAGATCAATGCTTTGAAAGATTAGCAAGTTTCTGCTGTATGGCTACTTCAAATTCACTCTTACTTTCAGCTTTACAAAAATAGCACCACATAAAAGCTTCTATTTTCTAAAACAATCCCATTTGCTTGATAATTTAAAAGACACTGTCTCCACAGCATAATAAGGATAAAGATGAATTGTTTTTAAAGTAGGTTTTTCAAACAAATATGTATGACTTGATAAAGTAAAATTGCATTACTCACTGAGAGAGACTATGGCAGATTGGATTAATGCATTCAGAAGAACAAGAGAGAGCTTTTAAACAAGGGAAAGAAAGCTCTACGTTGAAGTTCAAAACAATGTTAAATATGGCAATTACAGCATTCATAACATTCCTAGAGTGTTTTTCTAAAAAACTTTAGAACCTCTTCACCGTGGAGAACATCCTGTAGCTCCCTTACCCAGTCCTATCCACTTGTTTCAGCCAGATGGTAGGCTGCTGCTGTTAGAAAGGAGACCGGCTGCTGCAGCCCCTGTGCACCCAGCCCGCAGCGCATACGGAACTGCACCGATGCTGCAGGAATTCTCCATCTGTGGCCTCAAACAGTTTTGTTGTCCTCAGGTCTCTTGCAGTTGAATTTCTTTTCTTTCACTGTGTTTTGCTTCTTTCAATTTTATTGATGCTTACATTTCAAGTCAGAGGTAAATAATATGAGGTGAATTTTAATAGAGATAGAAGGGTGGTTTGGGTTTGGTTTTTTTCATTTTATAAAACCAAAGTTTGGCTTGCCCAACAACTACCCAGTGTCTTGAAAAAAATCTGAAACATCAAGCCCTTAAATTCTAGGCACTATACAGAATTTCTAATCTCCCAACAGAATCATAAACCACAACAGTACTATCAGGGGTGAAATAAATTTACTGCACTGAGACCACATCATCTCCACCATTACCAAACCTTACTGTGCTCAGCAAGGCAGAAGTTATGCTTCCATCCTTATAATTTTGCACCTGACTGTGTTTACTCTGAGTTTGTAGGAGACCTTAAATGCATTGACTAAGAATTAATTGCAGACTCCAATGTCTGCCCCTGAAGCCTGGCTTTCACAGTGGAAAAACACGGGTGTGGTGCCACTGAGCTCACACTCAAGCTCTGCTTTAACAGGTAGTGGCTCAGCCACGCAGTTCTCTCAACTCAAGCCCCAATACCACTGAACGTTCCCTAAGCTCTATGGACGTCAAGGCCACAAACAGACTGTGAAGCCTGTTTTTCTATAAAAAAAGAAAGGCTGTATCTTAACCTCAAATGCTGCTGAACATCAAATGAACAGTGGACATCTTTAATCTGATCTGGAAGAAAACCTAACATACCAACAGAATATAGTCAAAATCTACTTCTAGTATTACCTATATAGAACAGATCTAATCTATTTCTGCTTAGTCTGTGAACAATTCTTTTATTACCAAACCTAAGGCATTGGCAACTAATACAGAAAAATCTGTCAGCAAGAATCTTCCAACTCCCTAATCCAGACGGGAAAATGATTAATTAGTCCACCAGTCTGCCAGAAGCCTTTTATTACACACAGTGAATGGTTTCCTTTTAAGAAAGGATCAGGAAACCCAGAAGAAAGGGTAATGGTCCTTTCTAAATTTTATTAATTGATCACATGACATTAAAATAAGCCTCATAGCACAGAGCACCTCTTATCTCACAGAGCACCTCCTAATCACAGAGAAGAAAAATAAGGTTCTAAGGATCCAAAGAAGATTTTTCTAGGACAGTGAGGAATGAAAACATAAAAATCAGTGTCCACAGTATTTTATTCTCCTCTTGTTCATCCAACTTTCAGGTTTGGAAGGTTTGTAACCAAAATCTTCAAATGTGCTTCCTGTTTTTACGAATTTTCTATCAAATACGTAACTTTATTCTCCAACACAGAACAGAAACTCTGTGGTTTAGTTAACAGAACCACAGCCTGTAGCTGCACATGAAACTGTATCTGTGAATAATAAATTCTAACTTCAAATACTTCTACATAATAAGAAATTGTAAAAAAAGGTTTTTAGTAAGTTTTAACTGTCATATGTTCATCAACATGAAGCTGTTCTATTTTCAAATCATCTCAGTGGCAAATTTTTTACTTCCTTTGGGCTAAGCTTGTTTGGAAAACTTGGTCATTAATCACTTCAGAAATCAACACAGAGCTGGTAATGTTGAAAAACTATTCACAACTTTTTATGTCTTATGGTGATGTGTGAATACAGGAACTAATGCAGCCTTATCATCCCTGGGTTTTTGTCCTTCATCTCCTATTTCCTACTTTACTTTCTTCCACTGCAACAGTTAGACCAACTCCCCACACCATGTGAAGGGCCCAGCGCTGTAGCTAGTCTTGAGACACACACATGCTGACAGTAGATCCAGGAAAGACAACAGCCAGCTGGCTAACTGGCATGAATAAATAGCTAAAATTTGTCACTTTCCCTCCATATGAGCATGAATTTTAGTCTCCTCTGCCCAACTGCCTGCTTTCATAAAGCTTGGAGAGAGAGGATTTATAGTCCAGATACCTTCTTCCCTCCTTATCTTTCTGACACTAGAGTTATCATGTAAGTCTTGCACCTTAATGAAACCAATCTAAAACATAAATCTGAGTCTACCAAAAATTTCTGGACAAAACAAGCTCAATAGACATCTTGTCACACAGCAACATGACACAACAGCAGTGATGAAATACAGTACCTTAGGCATGCCATCACTCTCTCCCATAAGATAGTCTATAAGCTGATTTGTTAGGGCTTCGTCTTTTGCCCTCCCCACCTATTAAAGACAGAAGAAATTAAGATATGTAAAATGAAAAAATACTTGCTCATAAGGCAGCTTTCCATAAAACCCCTCAAACAGACTTCAAACATGATTTTTTAGTTCTCTGTGTTCAAGCCAGATGACTACTTAATTCATCAGTTCTGACATGCAGTAGTTCATATTTATTTCTAATGTGCTCTGTCAGGGAATGTAACTAAATAGGTCTCTACTAGCATGAACTGCTCCTCTGCTTCAGTGCTGGGAAGGTGTCTGAATCAAGGGACCATGATCTGAAGCCTGCTGTCACAAGGCTTCGTCTATCAGCCCAGCACAATTTGTGTCTCAGAGGAGTACTCAGTGCTGGTCACCAGAAGAAAGCCAGTGCTACCCTGGCCAGCTGAAGAGACAGTATAAAAATAAAGCTGAGATGTAAGTAAGACTGATGCTGCAACTGGTCTTCTGTCTGAGAATGGAAGCTGAGAGCAGAGAGCAGTGGACATTGGCTACCTTGGCTTCAGAAAGGCTTTTGACACTATCTCCCACAACATCCTCATGAAGTATGGGCTGGATGAGTACACAATGAGGTGGACTGAAAATTGGCAGAATGGTCAGGGCCAGAGGGTTGTGGTCAATAATACAAAGTGTAGCTGAAGGCCAGTAACTTGCAGTATACCCCACAGGTCAGTATTGGGTCCAGTCTGATCTGGATGATGGGGCAGAGTGCACCGTTAGCAAGCTTGCTGATGATACAAAACTGGCTGGAGTGGCTGATACCCTAGAGGACTCTGCTGCCGCCTCCAAAAGGTCCTCAAATGGCTGGAGACTCGGGCTGACAGGAGCTTCCATTAAGTTCAACAAAGGGAAGTGCAAAATCCTGTACCTGGGGAGGAACAACCCCATGCACCAGTATACGTTGTGGGCCACCCAGCAGGAAGGCAGACACAGGGATCATTAGGCTGAACATGAGCCACCAGCCTCCCATTACAGCAAAGACGACTAATGGTATCCTGGGCAGCATCAGGAGGAGTGCAGCCAGCAAGCTGAGGCAGGTGATCATTCCCCTTTACTCCAGGTGAGGTCACACCTGGAATACTGTGTCTAGTTCTGGGCTCCTCAGAGAGTCCAGCAAAGCATCACTAAGATGATGAAGGGCCTGGAGCATCTCTCATGAGGAAAGGCTGAGAGAGATGTGACTGCTGAGTCTGGAGAAGGTTCAGGGGGGACATGTCAGTTATGCAAACACTCGAAGGGAGGGTGCAAAGAGGAAAGAGTCAGGCTCTCTTTAGCCATGTTCAATTACAGGCAACAGCTGAAACACAGGAGGTTCAATCTGAACATCATGAAACACTTTTTCACTGTGTGGGTGACCAAGCAACATGCCAATGTTGTTCAGGGAGGCTGTGGAATCTCCTTCCTTGGAGACTCAAAAGCTGTCTGGACATGGTCCTTGGCAGCCAGCTCTAGGTAGCTCTCATTGAGCAGGGGGGTTGGATCAGATGACCTTAAGAGGTTCCTTCCAATCTCAACCACTGCATGATTCTGTGTCAAAGTGAGAAGGGAGGTGTGCAGACACTATAGATATGTGTCTGATACACAACCACAAAAATCTGAATGAATTCATGAACCATCCTTTGAAGACTGAAAACACGTTTTCCTCTGGCATCAGTATTAAATCGTTCTACATTTTTAATGTTTAGACATCACAGTTACTGATACAGTTTTCCTTCTATTTGTAATCTGTCCAAATACTCACTAATGCTAAAAAAAGTCTCAATACAATCTCAAGAAGTAAACTTGAAAAGATGAAGAATTGTTATATCAAACTTGCTTACTGTTTCAATTGCCATTTCTATAGCCAAGTTATCTTCTGTGCTTGGACTTTTCATAAAGTGCTTTAATGCCTAAAATGATACAAAAGAAAAGTTAAAACTGACACACATGATATTAATTTGTTACTAATTTTTAATCAAGTTATTTTTCTACATTTTGACACACAAGTGCATACCAAATGCTTTTGACTGTATTTTACAGCCACCAGGATAACCACATACACTACAGAGGCAGCAGCTGCTCTTTCAGGTATTTCTGCAAAAAAAAGAAATTTGCCAAATTCTGGTGTATACCTTCACCTAATTATGAAAGATGTTCACAGGAATATGGTGAGAAGAAATGAATGATCAGTGTGCCACTGGACCCTACCTATGCCGCAGCTGGAGTCGTCACCTGCAATGGTTGCAATTCACCAAAATCAGTAATTTTTGGCGTATGTGTTCAGTATGCAAAACCATTTAATAAGCATCAGTTCACTGATTTGTAACTGATCAAAAGGAAGCATGTCAACTGACATACTTCGATGAGTATGCTTCCTTTTTAAAAAAAAAGCTTTAAATTAGGGTATGCTGTAGTATTAAATGAATTAATTTGTCAGCAACCAAGTCTTCATTCATCAAGCTAATAAAACACAAAGAATTGCTATTTCTGTGTTCATGACATTTCAACATTCATTGAGAATTACTCTGTCATTGACCCACCTGGAGCCCCTACTGCCATGACAAAGTTATGTCCAGAGCAGTGTATCACTCACAGAATACAATGCAGGTAGCTGTAAATACAAATAGTTCACTCACATTTTTTTACAGCTTTTAAAACTATCAGAACACCATCAGTTAAGGCAGCTAAAGTCTACTATGAACCTTCCTGGGTTTGAAATACTGTGTTTTGAACAGTTTCTAGGAACACTGAATGATCACTGGTTCATTCCTTCCATACTGACCCGTTCGTACTGACCACACAGCAAGAAAAATTTTCCCGCCTGAAAATGTTTCTTTTCTCCTTCAAAATACAGTGCGATGCTCTGGTAGTCTTCATTGGTGGAACTTTCAGAACCTGTGACACATAGGTATCAATGACAACAGTGTATTCTTAGTATGACAGAAGCCATACTGAATAAACAAAATCCTGTTCTACATGTTTTTTTTCTACTGACATTCCAAGATACCAAAGCCAGCCAAACTCAAATTATCTCTTACACCTTTTTTTTTTCCAATTTAGTGAGACTAAAGTCATTAGGAGCTAATAATGCAGTGAAGCAATTGTATCCGTAGGTTTTTCACCATAATAGATCTCTGGGGTTTTTGAACAGACAAAATATAATGGTGCAATCTACTAATGGATTTTTCCATTATGTCTTGGCAACAAGAAAACAGAGCAAGTGTTTATGAGATTATCTCCTGGCTTATTTTCAGTTTAAGAACACACATGTATATCGGCACTGCACAGGGCGAGACTCCTGGGCCCAACAGAACCATGTGGTAGTGGGAACAGTACTCCATCTTCTAGCTAAGACTCCATTTTACTGTACACATCTAAACCAAAGACAGCCACTACACTGAAGGAAGGTAGTTTTAAACCTTTGTCTCAAATTATAATGAGTGGGTGGGAAATCCTGGTTTGGATGGGAGAGAAGGAAGGCAGTATAAAGAACAGGAGAACAATAGTGGCCACCTTGATAAGCAGCTGCAACAGTGTATCACCAAGCTAGCTGCTGTCAGGTTTTTATAACCTTAGCAAGAAGAATACATTTTTTAAAGGAAGAGATTAATTGAAAACATAAGATAATTTGGTAGGTGCCTATGTGAAACTGTGCCTATGAAAAATGGTGCCTGACATTAGTGAAAAATACAAAAACTCTTGCAAAGTGCCAAGCTGTCCACTGGCTGACTAGATGGCCTGAGGTAAAAGTCAGCTTCTCAGCAAGGTCTCCTATTTGTCTCTCACTGAGACAAGAGGAAGCCACAAAGGGCTGTAAAGGGAAAAAGACAGACAAGTGATGTAAGAAAATAGCTGGAACCACGGTAAAAGGAAAAGAGGGACTAAAAATCAGGAACTGTACCAGTGAAACTCTCAATTTTGGAAAAGCAGTGCTACACATATCGAGGTCAAAGAAAGGGATTCCTTAACAGACATTAGTCTAGACATGCTTTAAAAGCTGAAAGCAAAGCCAAGTTAGTAGGCCAGAAATATCCACAGATTGCCAAATCTGATCCTAGTGACCGCAAATGGAAAAGTCTGGGAAACAAAACTTCATGCCCCTTATGATTTCAAACTGGTCTAAACTAACTAAAAGAACAGCAAAACATACTGCAAGCAAATTAACAACTTAGAATACTCACTGATGATATCAGCATATATCTCCATCTTGTTGTGCTGTTGAGCTAATGTGAAAGCTTCATTGTTGCACTTGGACATGACCAGGAACTGGATGGCAGAACCATAGTCACCAAGCTGCAGAAAGAATCTAATCAGAATGAACAAATGAATACCTTAGTACTAATTAGGATAATGAATACACTAAATATTTTAGGAATATAGTGTATTTTGTGGCATAAAAACATTATACCTTTCTGATTTATTTTATATCTTGATAAGTCTAAACAGATGACTAAATTAACTTAGAAATACTACAACATGGGCACTTTTATTATTGCCTAAACTTATTACTTCAGGTTAATATAATTTTAACCAGAAAGTTTAAAAAAAACCCCAACCAAACCACCTCTAGAGCTGTTAAAATTTTAGAGAACTCATATCAAGAAACCAAAATACGTAGTCACTGGCCAAGTACCAGTAACCAGAGTCTGGCATGTTAGTTAGCCTCACCAACTTCCTACAGGTATGGCCCCTATCACTTTTTTCTTTTAGCCTGTGTAATACAATTGTGTGCTGGTTTGGCTCAGCTAGAGAGAATTTTCTTCATAGTAGTAGGGCCTGTGTTTTGGATTTGTGCTGGAAACAATGTTGGTAACACAGGGATGTTTCAGTCACTGCCGAGGTGTGCTTACATGGAGTCAAGGCTGCTTCTGCCTCTCAGACCACCCCGGCAGCGAGTAGGCTGGGGGTGCACAAGGAGTTGGGAGGGAACACAGCCTGGACAGCTGGCCCAAACAAAGCCAAGGGATATTCCATAAAATATGATGTTGTGCTCAGCATATAAAGCTTGAGAAAGCAGGAAGGGGAGCGGTGTTTGAAGTGATGGCGCTTCTCTTCCCACAGTTACACCTGATGGAGCCCTGGTCCCCTAGAGATGGCTGAACACCTGCCTGCCCATGGGAAATAGGGAATGAATTCCTTGGTTTGCTTTGCTTATGTGTGCAGCTTTTGCTCTACCTATTAAACTGCCCTCATCTCAACCCATGAGTTTTCTCCTTTTTCTATTGTGATCCTCTCCCCCACCCTACCAGGTGGGAAGTGAGTGAGCACTGTGCAGTGCTTAGTTGCTGGCTGGGGTTAAACCACAACAGACTGTTACCTGGCCACCATCTTTGCTCCATCAAGAGACTGTGTTTCTCTCACGATATTAACAGCCTTTTCAGGATTATTAAGGTGGTCCAAGTATAGTCGAATGACACTGTCCCATTGCTTTGCATGCTCATAAGCTATCACAGCTTCCTTGTACCTGCAAAATAATGTTTCCGTATCAGCTTTTCTAACTTTTAAGTAACTCTTTTACAACATGGGGTGAAAAACACAGTATTTTACTTCTGAGAGGTTACTCTGTGGCACCTTTCTTTCAGTTTGTGTATCACAGCCTTGTTCTGCATTTACTTCATTATTTTTCTTGTGGGAGAACAAAAGGCAGAGGCAACAGAAAAATGTCTACCACAATACTATTTTTTACTTACTCCCAGCATCCCTTTTGTTACATCTTAAAGGCCATTAATCTGTTCCATTAACAAACATCACCAGTTAGATCAGTTCCATATGAAATAACTCGTGAGAGAACAATAAAAACCAAAGAGATGGTAACTAGTTGTATAATTTTAAAAATAAGATTTTTTTGTCTGTAAACAGGATCAAGACATGTCTCATTCTCACACTGCACAATTGACACAAACAGTATTTTCTAGTCTCATCAATGCAAACATTAGCTTTGGCACTGCTTCATGTTATAAAGTATCATCATTCTGAAATACATTTACTTAGAGGAAAGGACTAGCAGAAATTAGATTTTGTGATTAAATATAACCCATCTTGGGCTTTCATTTCAGCCAATAATTTCACATGAATAGATATTTTGCACGTGCAGCCTTTAAGATGTAACAGTAATTTGTAGAATAGAATGAAAAAAAAATTTCCTTATTCCCCCTTTAAATTAAGGCTTAAAATCACACCTAATGAGTTGTTAGAAACAACTGAACTTCAATACTAAGGGGAATACTGCATTGGGTGCAGGACTTTAAAACCTTACGTGACTTTTCTTAAAAAGGTATTACTGCTTATACAGGAAAACAATCAATTAGAATTAGTCCTTATGTTTAAAATCTTTACACAACATTTTACATCCTTCAGAATCTCTTTTCAGAAGGCTATTTTACGCAAAATTCAAAGCCTGTCTTTTATTTAATAAAAAATGACATGTATAAAAATAATAAAAACATAATTCATTAAAAAAGGTAAGCATTCAAACATACCTGCCATCTGCTTCTTTGGCTTTTGCGTATTGTAGGTGAATCTTTGGAGATGAAACATGAGGAAGAAGTTCACCAACCTTTGCCCTAGAAAGACAAGATAACAGTTATTTAATAAATACATCTGGTTTCAAATTTTTTTTCCAGTAAAGCAGGCATGTTTATATCAACACTGAAAAGGTGGCTGAAAAAGCAGTAATTGAAAATAATGTTTAAATCTTAAAGGCACTTTAATATTTTCAAATAACTACACTTTGTAGATGTAAGAACTGGAAATTACAGGCTGCTCTGTGAACATTACAGGTGTAAAGGGGCAGAGTATCTTCTCCTTTTGAGATGTACAAGCGTAAGAAGTGCCACACCAGTAATTTTTACCGCTGGTATTCTCTGATTTATCTACAGAAGCAGCACAGTATTAAAACTGTAACCTAAAAGAACGTGCAGATGATTACAAAAGACCATCAGTGCAGGTGCAGTTGTGATTACTCCTGTGATCACATGCTTAAGGCCACAGGCTGTACAGAGGACTCTTGGTAATGAGAACCAGATCGACAACATCCCTAACAGCAGTGTGGAGGAACACAGAACTGTCAGTCCTTCCATAAATCCAGCTCAGGAGTTGCACACAATGCTGCAACCTATAAAAGCCAGCAAACTAAGCAGTGAGCCTTTTAAGTGATAGGGTATGAGAGGCAGAATAGAAGCTGACCTTAACTCTCACCTCTCTGCCCACAAGACAGCACTCCCCAAACTGAACCCCCTCGTCCTGATGTGAACAAAGCTTGGCTCTCCCACTTTCCAACTCAAATCAAGGCTATCATTATATCAACACTACGTACTGAAGTGCTCTCTTGGTCTGTTTTGATGACAATTAAACTTTTATGATGGAATAAAATTTCCCTTACTAAATGAACCTCATTCCAACCTCATTTTTAGGAGCACTCATGTGAAAGAGGAGGGGTATGTCGGAACTCAGAACATCAGTTCTTAATATTAGAAGTCCATAAAATGTAATTAGGCAAGATTTAAACATGCCTCTCAGTAAATTATACTTTTCCACTGGAAACTTGACAATAATCAATTTCACTTAAAAAAAAATAAAAATGCATTGAACATAATGCCAGCCATTACGGGTGATACAGACTCTACGTGAACCAACAACTAAGAATTCCAACTGTCTGAATGTTCAGTCTCAGCTATGTATTTTATATCTGAAGACAATTAATAAACTGAGCAGTAGCCACACAAACAAAACTACTAAGTTTGTGCATGTGCACTCACAAAAGGACTCAGAACTGCAGGTAACTTTAAACATAACAAAACTTAAAAAAGAAAAAAGGAAGGCTCTCTCCCCTTTACAGTTACACTGTATTTAAAAAAACCCTAAGCTTGAAAGAACACTGTCCTTATTTAAGGTTGGGGAAGTTAACAATGAAAACGATGAAACAATTAATGAGACATTTCTGCTGTTCTGAGAATCATTCCTCTCCAAAGAGCACAACGAATCCTTCCTGAAACCTGTACTCACCAGTTTTTACACCGGATGTATACTGACGCTGCCTTGTCGTAATATTGTCCCTTCTCATAAAGCTGAGCAGCTTCTGAAAATTGCTACAATATTGGAAATAAAATTAACATGCAATTTGTAAATTAAGGCTGAAAATAATTAAATAAATAACTTAATGATTTGCCTTAGCCTTATTACTCTTCTGAATACCTTCATACTTTCCAGAATAGCTCCACAGTCTCTTTTCAGTAACCTACTGGGATGTTTAATGGCCTGGTTTACCCCTCGACGGATATCTCCCATTCGTATGGACATCTGAGCCATCCCAGCAAGGCAAGCTTCGTCGTGTTCTTGGTACTGGCAATCAAACAAAAAGCAGTAACTGTACATTACACATCAGAGATGGGAGGTCACAAAAGCCACAGTAACTAAGCACTGAAAAAAATTAACAAAACATTACATGGACTTAAATCAGTTTTTGTCTCAACATTCTTGCCTAGCTGCAGCTGTCACTTATTCAGGAGAACCTGGCTTAGTTTTCTTCTTAAGTTTGGTCTTTAATTTCCGCATTTTCCTTACAAGCTCTGACAGAGCAAGCATGCACAAGAAGAATCTGTTTCAGTCAGAGCAGTACTACTTCCCTTTTTCCTTCAAAACCAACAGCATATAAAAAGAAACTACAAGCAGAAGAGGGTATTTCCTTTTGTTTGTTTTGTGGGGTTTTTTTAAGGTGGTAAGGTCACTGATGTTTCATAAAGCTTAAATTCAGAAACTATTCCTATTGCCCTGTTATGTTCCCATGCTATCATTTAAGCTGCTTCATAATGGACATTTTGCAAATATTAGGGGAAACAATATCAGAATAAGGGAACATCTACTGAATCTGATGTTTATTTTTTAACATAAACCTTGCTAGATAACAGCTCAATAAAGAAGAACAGAAGGAATAATTAGGACTTTTGTTGTAACAATGAAAACCCTAGCAGTATTTTCTCTGGTTATCTGCGTGTCTATTACGAAACTATTCAAATTATAAAAACCTCAGTCTAGTTATGCCCTGTTAGTACAACAGCAATACTGCTTTACACTCACAGAAAGCACCACTCTATATATTAAAGTGCAAAAAATACCATCCTGAACACAAGTCATACAGATTCAGAGCTGAATTAAAAAAAACCCTGAATTCAAATAAGTCTGAAACATGGCCACTTAATGTGCAGTATGATAGTACAAGTGTGATTATTATTAAAAATAAATTACCTTATTGTTTCCAGTGATTCCCTTCTCATAATGTGCCAGAGCATTAACATAATCACCCCTAAAAGAAAACTGGAAGTTATATGGAAGAATATTTGAATAGGAAGAGATGGCCACCTTCCTACCACGCAGATAATACATGTATCTGTCTTGTTTTAGACAGAAGGACTCCATACAAGGGTGTGAAGTATGCAAAAGAGGGACAGTTACACAGGATGTCATGGCACCTCCTGTGCACTTTATTAAGTATCAGTTAAAGATGCAGTCTGTCTCTCGATTCCATTACACTGACACCAGTAAACCTCCTGTGAAAGGCAGGCAAAGAATCTATCTGCACAATACACCTCAATAATGTCACCTCTACTTCCACATTCTCCTGGAAGAGAAATGAAACTAACCTTCCAAGCTTTAGAATTTTTGCAATATGAAAACAAAGCTCAAGCTGCAGATGGATGCATTGTGACAAATAAGAGTCCCCTCTCAGTGACAGACGCACTTCCAGGGAGAAAGACTTGTCTAAAAACTCTATTAACAAATAGGAGCTTTTCCACTTAATTTAGTCATTTAACAGACCAGGTTCTTCAGGGAAGACCTGGATATAAACAGACTTTAAAGTCATGGGAAACGGTTAATATTTTCTCTCTTTTTCTGGGACTGGCAGCCTTGAAATTTTGCACTCCTCTACCTAAAATATGTAAAAAAGGAAGGCCTCTGGATATTTAAGGAATGACAGGGAAATGGCAAGGCTTTTGTCCAATGTAGGAAGTGTTAAATGGTGTGAACTTTATTCTCCAAGCACTTACCTGTAACAAAGTATTCATTTATTAGATTATATTACTATATAGTGGACCTACCAATTGCAGAGAAACCAGATATACTGAAATTAATCAAAAGCAACTATTAGTAGTTAACATATGTCTCTAGCATGAAGTTTTCCTTACAAAGCTACTCTTCCTCACTCTACAGCTGCTAGACCTTACAGAATCCTCTCTCAGCAATGTAGTCAACTGAAGTATCTAGATTCTGTGTTCTTCTAGTGAGCATGAGTATTGGTTTATCATTCCTACTCTGCAAGTCTGCAGGAGGACTTACGTGAATTCAAGCTGCACAGCATATTCCTTTGATATGAAGGGGATTTGGTCTGGGGCCAAACGCTTAGCCAGCTGAAGTGCACTGTCCCAGTGCTGCAAGTCTTTTTGCATCTATTAAGGAAGAAGAGCAACATTTTCTGATGCAGCTATCAATTTATGCATTCTAATATGGACTCTGTGTTCTTCTAAATACAAATATAGAGCCATTACTCTAGAAAGATTCAGACAGTTTGGGAGAGAGACAGAAAGAACAAAAACCATAAAAGGGCAGAATGATCAGAAGGCAAAATATTAAAAAATTACAGTGGAGATGAAAACAGCAGACCCCCACCCCCCCATCTTAAATACCTCAAGTGCAGCAATAGGACAGGAGGATGCCAGGTATAAATCCTGAGCCAGATTAAAATCACTGGTAAACATGGCAAGATGCCCTGCTAAAAGGTTGTGGTCTTCTATTCCCTACAAAAAGACACAGTGGGAGCAAAATATTGTTGGAAGTAACAGAATCCAGTAAACACAGTAAACCAAAACATCCTTTTATTTAACAACCACATGTACTGGATTCTACAAACCAGAAAAAAACCCTTACTTTCTTATTGTAGCTCAAAGACACTACAGCTAACACTCTAAAATCAGCAACTTGCAGCAGTGTATCTTTAAGGTACTATTTCATGCACACTTTTAGATGTACAATTGCAATCTGTCAGTTNGTATAATTTCAAATTGTCAGTTTTTTTAAAAAAAAAAAAAAAAGCAATGAGTGGCCTTAAACATTTTCTGAAAAATAACAAAAGGAAAAAAAGCTTCCAAATCCCCAACACATGAACATATTCTGCTACTCTCAAGCAAACACAGAAAGGAATGTTGCGCATTCCAGGAGAGAATGTAACCACATCAACAGATAACTGAGCAAGTTACGTGGTTTGGACACTTTCTCCTCTGTAACTATTAACTCCCTGGAA
>VZTU01033787.1:0-12294 GCA_013400835.1 Zapornia atra
CCTATGATTCTATGAAATGCAGATTTGCTTTCTGGGATACCTTTCTGTCACTAATGTTACTGCCAGTGATTATGCAGAGTTATCACAACTGGAGGTTTGTCAAAATATTTGCTTTCTTGCTGTTAGGAATATCTCTGATGTCAAAATCACTGCACCCAGCTGCAAACTGTGTGAGCTTCTCAAGTCACTTTCCACTTTTGTGCATTGACTGACAGATTTACACCTCCTAAGTATGTTAAACAGTCCATGCTACTGGAAGATGGGCAGAAAGATAGCAACTTGCAGGTTTTATTTGGGCACTAGAAAGTTTTTGTAGTATTGATATATACAAATTTTTTTATGAGCAACAAATTTTTGTGATCCCAGTGGTGACAGGAGAAAGAATATTAAAGCAAAGGTGCTCCCAGCTCCAGCCCCTTTAACCCATCAGACTTGGTAATATATCTGAATGTCAATGTTGAAGAATAGCATAAATTGCCTAGCTAAATCCATGACAGGATTATTTTTAGATTAATGAGAGATGGTTTGAATTACAGAAACTGGATCTAGAATGGACTTGAAGAAGCAAAAATGTCAGTGGATTTGCTAACCAGGATTTTGGTTTGGACCTTTTTAAAGAGAGGCCATTTGTGAGTCCTGTTATTATGTTCCTGTTTTACTTTCCCAAACACTGAAGAAGCTGTATTTGGAGCCCAAATCCGCTTAGTGTCTTGGAGCTGGTGCTGCCATGGCCCTGGCTCTGCCTTCAGACATTATTCCAGGGAGTCTCAGGGTAGGTCCAGAGCACTCAGTCACTAAGCAAGTGGCACTGGGCAATGTGTTGCTCTGCCCCAGCTGCTTTCCTGAGCTGAGAGTCTATATCTTCTGTTACACAAGGAATGGGATACTCCTTGGAGGAGGGCAGAGCTATGAAATTCTGCACATCTTCAATCTCTGGGTTTCTGTGGTGCAACAAATGCTTTCCACAACACATGGTGCCAGCAGGCCTGGCCATGGTCAGTGTGATACCACGATTCAGGTGCGACAAGCCTTGAGGAATGAGGCAAAGAGAATGTGACTGAGAGATCCATGAAAAAAAAAAACCAACTTTGAAGGCTTACTGTCAGTTTTCAAATCCAGCAGATAGTTCAGAAGCAATGACAAAATAAACTGCTGGAAAAAATTACATAAAACATGGAATACAAAAGCTCATTTCAAAAAGCTTTTTGTATTTTCTAGAAAAATTTGCATTAAAATAGCTCCTCTTTAAAAAAAAAAAAAGTAAAATATATTTTTAACCTGTTTTTCAATTTGTTTTTTTAACCTCTTTCTTTCTGGTGATCTCAGCAAATGAGCATTCTTTGCACTCCATCCAGATCTTTTTTACTCAACTTTTTCTTCATAAACCCTCAGATTAAGCAGTAGAACAGAAAACATAAACATCCCCATAATACTTCAGCACTAGGTTAATTCAAACCCCCTCATCGGCAGGTCACACTAACCCAGATGACAGTGCACTCAGATGGAGAAGGGCTCACTCTTTTCTGCAGACCCTGCCATGAAAACAGTCAATGGTAACAGAAGGAAGGAACATCTTCAGCCACTGCTGAAGATGCCCCATCCCTGGGGGTGTTCAAGGCCAGGTTGAATGGGGCCTGGGGCAACCTGGGCTAGATCCAGGTTGCCCAGGAGGTTGGAACCCTGTGATCCTTGGGGTCCCTTCCAACCCAGGCCATTCTGTGATTCTATGATTGCAACTATTTGCTGATCACTGTGTGCCTGTGGCCTGAGAGTCACAGGGAAAGAATTAACGAGCATTATGGAGATAGCTTATGGTGAGCAGAGGACCACACGTCTGTTACTGTGGGACTCTGGGAAGCTCAATTTCCCAACTGCTAAAAGCATTATTGCAGAACTGTTCATTTTTTAGCTAGCCCCCGGTGAAACTGAATTCCCCCTTCATCTGCCACATGGTGTTGCAAGCCCAACCTGTACAATTTGGGAGTTTTCTCTGGATGAATTTCTCCCTTATGAATCGCATTTTATTTGGGCTCTTATAATTGCCAGTGATTTGAATTCACTCCCTACAGCTTCTTCTGTGAAGAATAATCAATACGGTGAAATGATTCGTTCATAGCACATTACTTATTCTTCAGGTTTATTCTTCCTTAGACTTCTGCATGCTGTGGATGATTACAAGAGAGACACGGTAAAATCTTTAAATGTAACGAAGTGCTGGCTTTCGTTTAAGCTGGTTACATAGTAAAAATACAGGTTTTAGAGGCATTGATATCTCAGTTTGGTTTATAACATTAAAAATAACTATATCACATTCTCTGCCTTTGGTTCATGATCCTGTCTGTTGCTAAGAAACCCTCCCTCAGGTGGCTTTGAACCTTCTCAGCATTTTCATCTGTAGCTATACTACCTTGTCAAGCCATAGGATACTGCTGCTGTGTTGCTGGAATTTATATTCCTTGCTGAAAGTAATGAAACCATTGTGCAGATGAGTAGCTAATTCATTGGTATTTCAAAGCATTATGCTTTCCTCTTCGATGTTTCTCATCTCATTTTTTTTAAGTGTATCATTTAAGGTGCTGTGTAGTGAAAAAGTGTGCGCAAGACAGAGGCAGTAGTGACATATTTCGATTTGATCTCGACCCTCCCCTTTGGTGGCTGCAGCTTGTGCCATAAACCACTATAGCTTTTCATATCCCTAACTGTGTGCCTTCCATCAAGCTATCTGTAGACTTCAACACAGCAGTCAATTTCCTTGCTGGGAACCAAAATGTTGGGGGGGGGGCGGGTGTCTTTCTTATTTTTTTGTGCTTCAAATGCAGCACATTTCAGCATAGTTACAGTGACAAAAGGAGCAACCAGACTGTCAGAGGGAACGGCTTCTTTTAAATACTGTTTCACAGAATTTAAGCACAACACATTCAGACTGGTAACTGTTGATTGACAGTCTCAGAAATAGGCTACGCTGAATGCAGCATTCCTAGCTGCACATAGAATCCCACATAAATTTAACCTATATACACAAATGCATATGTATATATGTGTATGTATAGTGTTTATTTATTCAGAAAGCACATCCACAGGGTATATAAAGCCATCATTGCTTTAATCCTCACTTTTTATCAATTTTATCATCTCATAAACATTGTAAAGTTCAGCATATATTGAACTAGATACACCTCTGAGGGAGTATTTGTGAATTGTCAAGTTACAGTTTGTTTTTCAAATTAGTGAACTTTGAATCAGTTCCAAAAGAAAGCAGTTGTGGAGGAAAAGCTCTCCACTAGGAAAAATTAAATCAGCCAGGAACTGGATGATAATATGAAAGGAAAAATAAATCTGACCATTATACTATGAAATTGCCTTATTAACTCCATGCTGGTTTTCCTTTTTCTTTTTCCATTATCCCAATAGATGTCTTTTTCTCTAGTTCTTTATTCTTCAGTATGGACATACATTTATTCTGCCATATTTATGACAAAGTATATGTTCATCTATCCCTGTTTGCATGTGAAAATTGGCAATTGTATATTCCATATTTGATATTGGGTCACACCTTCTGCAGGTGGAAAATGGCACGGCTCCATTGACTCCAGTGGAACTGTGCCAGGTATCACAGAATTGTAGGGGTTGAAAGGGACCTCCAGAGATCATCAAGTCCAACACCAACAATTTATTCCTTTGCTTCATTTCACCTGGGTTTTGAATTCTTTCAAAAACATACCAATCTGTGAACATGTTTTTCAAAAGTGTAAACAAAAGAATCAATATCTTTCTTAAAATGAAGGTTTCTGAATACATCGAAGAAATCGCAGGATTGTAATCCCTGACAGTCTCTGCTCCTGTAAACTTTAAGTTGTACAACTTTGCTGTGCAGCATGGTAGTCCTTTGTTTGAAAGGTTAAGGCAGTCATTTAAAAGTGCTTAGCTTGCCATACTGCATTTTCATTTTGAGAACACTAATGTCGATAGAGAACAGAAAGAAAAGTGTAGAACCAAGGTAGCTTGGATTTCCTGTGACCTTAGGGTGTTTGGTTAAAGTGTGTGTGATTTTAAAATCGAATAACAGGCAAATAATTTGGGGTTGCTCTTACAGCTATATATAATACTAAGAAAAGGTCAAAACTTTATGAAATTTAGCTATGAAAGTCTAACTTCCTTCACTTACAAAAGATTCTTACCATAGGTAATTCAGTATCTACAAGCATTCAAACTGAGACAGCTGAAGTCTTAAAATGGAGGTTTCCTCTTGGGTGAATAGCTAAAGAATATTGTTTAAATGATGGAAAATTTGCTTGAACTGAGCAGTAGTCTGAGGCATTGACTTCAGCCACAAAACCATACCTGAAACCAAATTTTGTAAGAGGTCTCTGGATATTCTGGCTCAGCTAATTATTCATATGACTCTTCTGTCATGAAAGTTAAATCCAGATGAACGATGTGCCAAAGTTTTTCAGAGCAAGGGGAAGAAAGGTGGAAGTGAAGCAGAATCTGACTCTCCATTTTGCATTCTCTACCAACCAAGTATTTTGATAGAGTCAACAGTTCTTCTGACACATTCTCTTAAGGTTTTCTACTAAAAGAAAAACTTTTAGCAAGTACTTGTCTTCTTTAACAGGAAGGAAACGTTTTACCTGACTTTCTAGCCCTTGCTTCTTTTGAAAAGTACAGATTCATATTATACTCCACTTGATTATCCATTCACTATTCATCAATAGGATTTTCTAAGACAGAAACACAGTTGAGGCAGGAACACATTTCATGAGATGACCTCTTCCAACCCCTTGCTCGGAGCAGGGTCAGACAGAACAGGTTGCCCAGGACTGTGTCCAGTCAGCTTTTGAACATCTCTAAGGATGGAAACTCCATAACCTCTCTGGGCAACCTTCACCAGTGTTTGACCACACTAATTGTAGAACTATTTTCTTATTTTTATTTTCCTGTATTTCACTTTGTGCCCATTGCTTCTTCTCAGTGGAGTCCAGTGACAGAACAAGAGTCTGACTCCATCTTCTTTACTCCCCTATCAGGCATTTCTATACATTCCCTGAGCCTTCTCTAACTCCAGTCTGAAGTCCCAAGTCCCTCAGCTTCCCTTCGTATGAGGAGATGTTCCAGTTCCTTAATCACTTTCATGGTCTTTTGCTGATCTTGCTCTGACATGTCCCTGTCTGTTATACTGGAGAGCCCAGCGCTGGACACAAATATGTCTTATTAGAGCTGACCAGAGGGGAAGGATCACCTCCCTCAACCTGGTGGTAACACTTTCCCTAATGAAGACTCAGAGGCTGTTGGCTGCCTTTGCTCCAAGTGCCCATTACTGGCTCGTTTTCACCATGACCACCAGATCCTTTTTCCAAAAGCTATGAAGCCCCTGGCATGTAGTGATGCCTTCTATACATGATTGCCAGTGACCTCACACTGATTTGGACCAGCCCCCCCCAGCACTCATGGGTGTATCTCATTTGGTCCCAGGTACTTTTGTACATTGTTTAAATGTTTCTTAACCTAATTGTCCTCCAAGGGTGAGTCACCCTTGCTCCAGACTTTCCCAGAAGTCTCAGAGGCCTGGGATTCCTGAGAGGAAATTTTAACAGTAGAGACTGAGTTGAAGAGTGTTTTTCATGTCTCTTATCACCATGTACCCTATCCCATTCAGCAGTGGGCCCACATTTTCTCTGGTCTTCCTTTTGCTGCTCCATAGGACTCCTTCCTATTGCACTTCATATCTGTTTCCAAATTCCAGTCCAGGTGGGGTTTGGCTTTCCAAAACCTATCCCAGCATGGTCAAACAGTGTTGTCAAAGTCCTTCCTGGTCACCTGATCTTGTCTTCACCTCTTGATACTTTCTTTTTGTGGGAGTTTTGTCAGGAGCTCCTTGTTCACCCATACAGGCCTCCTGTTACCTTTGCTTGGCCTCCTATATATGGGATGGACCATTCTTGAGCTTGAAAAATATTATTCTTGAAAATCAACCATTTTTTGCTCCTTCACCCTCCTTCTCTAGCCTACTTTGAAACTGGACACTGAACAGTGACTGAAGTCCAGGATTATAATCCTGATATTTGTCTCCTCTGAACTCTGACATCTCATGGTCACTGCAGCCAAGATTACCTCCAACCTGCATATTCCTGTCCTTGTCTGCAAGTATGAGGTCCAGTAGAACACCTCCACTTGTGAGCTACTCCATCACATCACCTATGTTAGGACTTGATCACCAATGCACTCCAGAAGGCTCCTGGATTACTTGCAGTCCACCATGTTGCACTTCCACCATTTTGCAATTATTTTAGATTATGTGCTTCAGTTACGTAGACTTATTAAAATAAGGCTTAAAATATTTAAAAATAATTGAAGATTAAATGAATACTGTGAAACTACTACCCTTTGATCTCTTAAGTGAGAAAGGAGGATATAAATCTGACCTGTGTGCCACAATAGGTTTTCCTTTTTTTTTTTAAAATAATTAATGTGGAATATTTTGGGGTTTAAAACTATGAGAACGAACCCTTTTGAGCCAACATTACAGGCTTTCTGGAATTTGCTTTTTATAAATTATCTCAGGGCGAGAGGAGAGCATGGATTAAGAGGAAATGAATTCAGAGAACTAGTAGGAGACCAATCAGAAGTCTGAGTGTTCAAAGGTAAAACCAGAGACGTAGGTCATGAGTAAGCCAGATTTCTGCTCTACACAGTCCTCACAGGGAAGAAATGATCCCATTCTCCCACTAAGTCTACAAAAGCCAGATACCCAAGGAGTGTCAATGGAGGTCTCAACATTAGGACCAGACAAGCAGGCAACTAATGGCCTCTGCAGTCTTACCCTTTCCCAGACAGAGAGGTAAGTAAGTTAGTAAGATGTAGCCACTGACAGGTCTGTAATTAACTTTCTATTTATTTTATTTCACTTTTTCAGTGGTGTTGACACAGAACCATCTGAGGTAGTTCTAAATTAGTTTTGATAGACATTCTGCTTAGGACTGCTTTTCTGAAAAGATCAACAGAGGCCTGGAGGAGAGGCACAGTTTACTTTCTATTTATGTGCAATTGAAAAAATCTGTGTGGAGTGCTGCAATAATTAATTTGTAGGCTTAAAAAATTATGTTAAAAGACTTCCTTGGGTTTGGTTTATGTATAGCAGGTTTCTTTATAACACATTGACAACTAATGTTCCATTTAGAATATTTCAAATCATAAATACACTGTTCAGAATAGAAAGCAAAATTGTAAATGGAGCATATGAAAATTATGGCAAAACTAACAGTTTCAGTGCAGAAAAAAAATGCTAGGGAATTTGCAAGAAGATAGGTCCATGAATTATTTTTTTGTTTTGATAGAGCTGTTGCCTAAAACAACAATAAAAAGTACTGGAAAAGCCTTGTCATACCATTTAGTCCATTCCTCGAACCTCTGCCAGTGTGGGATTATTCCTCAGAGTACATTCTCCACTGTCTTGTCCAAGCTCCACTGCGTATGACTCAAACGATGGGTTTCCACCACTTCTCTTGGGAGATACTTGTACAGTCTAGTAAAACTCATTATTAAGAGATTTTTCTGAATGTTTCCCCAGTCAGTTTTAACCCATTAATTTTACCAATGTGCTACTAGCACATATTTCTTGTTAGTTTTCCTGTCTTCGGCTATTTGCAATGACCAGAACACGTTCTCTTTCCTCCTCATCCTCACTGAGTTTAGGTAGATTACCAATGTTAAGATCCTTTCTTTTTTTTTTTTTTTAAGTGTTCTTTTCAGGACAGTTTCTGCAATCATTTTTATTGCTTTGCTATGAATTACATGCAGTTTGTTGACTTTATTTGATATCCTCATTCTTTTCCTTCCTATTTCTTGGCTTGTCTCATTTCACCTGAAAGAGCCTAGTATCAGATTTCAATTACAGCAACAAGTATTTCTGATTAGCTCAGGCAACTTTTCTCTTTCCTGCTGAAGAGGGCTGTTAAGACAACTATAACATGTGCTGAAAGACTGAGACAGGTTGGCATTTTGCATGCAAAATGTTCTCTGCTGGTGGCAGACATGAGTTATTATTAAAAGTAAAATGTCACTTAATATTTTACATTTCATGATTTCACATTTCAGGTGCTTTTAATTTTTTTTTCTGTTTCCAGAGACATTAGAACTATGACTAAAAACTTCTTTCTACCTGGATCTAAAATGTTTTCCCCCTTACTTAATTGTCTGATTGTCATGATGTGCAGCCAGTCCCACCAGGAGACTCTTCCATGGTCTGTCAGTCTTGGAGGTGTAGGAAGGGACCATACTAATTTGGTAATAATTTGTTTCTTCTCTGTTTTGTGATATGCTGTGTGACGTGGCCAGAAACATGTTCCTTGAAGGGTGGTCAGGTTTTCTCAGGAAATTGTCTTTCCAAAAGTCTTTTGGATGTACTAAAAATTAACCCCACTGGATTCAGGATTCAGCATCCAATTCAGCCAATTTAAAGAAGCTCTACAACTTACACTTTAAAATATTCTTCTCATTCATTACATAAAATTATTTTTACATGGCAATTCTTAATGGATCTTTGTTCTCTCTCACCCTTCTTTTAGTCACCACCTTGACATTCGCTGTCTGATTCCTCAGTAACTCTCATGTGAAAGGCATGTGGTTTCTTTGTAAGAAGCTGTGAAAAGATACCTTAACTTTAAAATTAAAATATGTTTGGGTTTTGAGTTCTTATGCGTAAAAGTAATAATTTTAATTTCTGCAACTTTCAGGTACAGTACACAAAGGAATGTATAAATACTTGTGTAGCTAATTTATTAGTTGTATTTTAAAACTGGAATTTTTATGCGTAACAGAAATACAGAAAGACAGAGCCTTATTTTCTGCATATGCTGTGCTGTTAATCTTGTAGGCACTTATAGGGCTTATTTTAGTTATTTTTTTAGTTTAAAGGGCTGTGCTGAAAACAAAAACACCAAGCAAAGGAGAAAAGATGGTATGCTACAGCTTCAGAAAATGCAAAGAAATAACACTCGAATGACGGCATTTGGGTGGAGAATGCAATCAATACTGTTTCGCCTAATACTTGAAAACATTGCCACGTGGTGATTACCAGCAAAGCTCAAGAGTCATTGAGAAGGAAAAACTGCTCAGTTATCTAATTTATGAACTATGCTTTGTAATCCATAGAGACAGCACTTTCATATACTGTGCCTTCCTTTCGTTTCTGGCTGCTACCTGTCCTTTCCTAAGTGTTTAAAGCCCCATTAACTTCATGTATAGTTCTTCCCTATGAGCTCCTGCGAAGGTGATCATGAATGGGAGATGACCCGCTAATAGGGTGTGTGAAGCTGTCTTGCTGTTGAAATATGAGAGTCTGAAAAACATGAAGAGGCTGTTTCCTAGTCCTTTCTCTCACAGCAAATATTTGTCATGTCCAATAAGTTTCAGTGTATATGTTTATTCTTAAATGTTTCGACCAAGAGAGCTTCCAACAGTTTCCTTGAAGGATTTTCCTTTAGTGCAGTGAACCTCAGGTGCTCATTCTTAATTTTATCCCATTCTAATTTATGAGTTCCTTTGGAAGTGCTCGTTACTTCCTTTTCTCCTTTGTTCTTCCGTTATTATTTAACTGTGTGTTATTGCTGGACTTTAATCCTTGTCCTGCCCTATTCTTATTTCCTAACTCTGTGTCCATTCGTGATGCACAGAAGCATATAACTGATGCCTTCAGTCCAGTCTTGCTTCCTTATGAAGCTTGGATAAAAGGTAGGACATCAGTCCCGACGCATACTTGTCCCGCCTACACTTTGACACTACAGTTTCTAGACAGAAGGACAGACCTTGCTTTCCATGCTTACAGGTTTACAGCATCCTGCTACACCCCAGCACTAATTCTTGTCCTGCATCTGGACTTTTTTACTTGCAGAGAAACCTGTGGGCCTCAGGAGTTTCTGGAGGAATGTTCCTAAGGGTGCAGCTGCATATTCAGAAGCCTGACTGTAAGGTTTTTGGGGCAATGTCCTTGTCTTTTGTTTAACTATAGCATTAAGCACACAAACAGTGCTTTATACACAGGAAGAAAAGGTTGTCAACCAGAACTGCTAATCACAGCTTTTGGATGTCTTAATACAGAAATGCTAGGACACTTTCCACAGTAATTTAAATCTCTTACAGCCTCATTAGTTTTAACAGGAAAAGGTGTGAGTAAGATAAGAATAGAACAGGTTGGGATTGTCTCCAGAGGAAAAAGTCAAGCTCCAGCATCTGAGTCTACGCTGCAAAACACTTGTTCAGTTAAGAATGACAAGTTTACTGAAGATTGACTTTGTAAAAAATACAAACAGGAATAGATACTAGATCAGTTTTTCCCAGATGTCAATCTCAAAAACAGTATCACTGACAGAGCCACTGAAAGATGTGTCAAAACGAAGAACACGTGAAAAAAGAGCATCCATGGTTTGACAAAGTACTTGACTAATCAAGGCAAAGATGGAAGCAATTTAAATTGCTGCTTATTATTGTGATATGGACAATTTCCATAGATGCTAAAGACACAGAGTGGGTCCTATATTTATTAGGCACTCTACAAACTTTTAGAAAGACACAGAATGAATAAGCCTCACCAATTTTGTATAATTGCCGGAAAGGGAAAAAATATGTCCCTGAACTATTTGCAATCATGTCATTTGATTACCTAGGCTGCAGTACATTCACTTTGGTAATTTGGACTCAGTGAATCTTCTTAAGTCTACTATTTACTGGAGTAATAATTCCGTAGGTTTCCTTAGTGTTTGTCACTTCTATTAACCTGAGCAACCACAGGGACACTGACTCTTTTCTTACGGATTTACATGGATTGGTATTACTCTTTTCACCTCCTGTAGGTAAGTAGAATCTGAGAATTACCATCTCCAATATCATACCAGTGTGTTACCAACCATGATCTTTATTTTATTCTCCATATCAATTATTCTGAATTATCCTGCCCTCTCCTCTCAGATTTTGGAAAGGGCTCCCATAAAAGCATCAAGCTACTGGAATATGTAGCTCCCAGAAACTTTAAAACAAGTGATAGAAGTGTTACTAACTCTTGAAGATATGATGTGGAAGGAAATTATCCTGGGATTTAAATCCTCATAAACATGCTATTTTAAAGGAGTTATGAATGACAAGAGTCACATTATTTTCAAAGAAAAACAGTAGTGGTTTGATTTCAGTCTCATCATTTGTATTTTCTTATTCAAGGAAGCATAGTTTTACCTAATGTTTGAAGCTTTTAAAATTTTTTTTCTCCTGTAAATGAGAATATTTTTGTCCCTCTGGTGCACTTGGATTACAGTATCTGGCATGATTCCTTATATCCCTGCTCAGACTTCAAATATACAGGCACAGATCCCAGTGAAGTCAATTGGAGCTGCACTTGAATATTTGAGACTGGGTTTGAGGCCTTTAGCCTTAACAGAAATATGTTATAAATTATTTTTATATTATATTAGCAAAGAACTAGCATTTCCCCAGTGCAGTTTATTCTATTTGTTCTGTATCAATCATTAATTTTTTTCGGGCAATGTTTAGAAGTGAAATCATATATCGTATCCGATTAGCTGAATTACAAATATTAAAGATAACTGGTTTGGAATTAGGTAGCAGAGACTAAAAGTGCCTTTAGAAATTCAATCAAATTTATGCTTTTGTATGTGGAGAGCCATTTAGCTTTAAAATTTGTGGTATATGTCATAAATCAAATTAAATTTTTAAAGACCTCCTTTATTTAGCATGGGTTTTTAAATATAGTATAAGCTATTTCTTCCTCTACCTATAAAAATATAAATAATTCATTTTACCTGTATTCAGTGACCTGTAGATGAACCTTCTCAAACCACAGATGACCTGCTACAGTATAAATTATAACAGGCCATTACCAGGCTGTGTGCACAACTGTCTAAATTAATCTTTCGAAGCTGTAATTATAGGTAATGTTACATTTAATTTCACTGCAGTAGATGATTTGATGGTAAATATGACATTTTGATCAGCTTGAGAAAAATGGTTAAATTGGAGCTTTCTGACACTAGCGAATCAAAAGCCCTACGATCTTTGCATGCTTTGGGCCTGATTCTCAGAACAATTCTGTGGCACTCACCTCTGGTATGTAGGATCCCTTTTAAGTCACTGTTGTCAGATTCTTCTCCTGTTATTTCATTACACACAATACTAATACATTCCCAGAGATTGAAATAATTCCCCCTTACAGGCCATTTAACTCCTTAACAGTTATTTCTCTTTTATCCCTCAAATTCTTCAATTTTCTCAATTAGTTCCTGGGGGGGG
>VZTU01033787.1:20292-71322 GCA_013400835.1 Zapornia atra
AAGGGAAGGGAAGGGAAGGGAAGGGAAGGGAAGGGAAGGGAAGGGAAGAAATCTAAACTGTAAAAGCAGATGTAAATGAAGAGACTTGGAAAAGGGAACTGTAAATGGATTCACATCATGGACACTCTCTCTAATTTTATGGATCTGAATCTTTTCATTCAAGAATTTGCAGAGAAAAGT
Source organism: Zapornia atra (assembly GCA_013400835.1). NCBI lineage: Eukaryota > Metazoa > Chordata > Aves > Gruiformes > Rallidae > Zapornia > Zapornia atra. Next base: position 20,473 of record VZTU01033787.1, read on the forward strand.
AGCTTTCAGATTGTAAAAATGTAGATCATACCATGAGGCTAACTACACCTCAGATTTTAATACTATACTGAAATTTCATCATCTCTGTGAAATATGTACTCCTCCCATTGGCTACCTTCCCACCTCACCATCTTAGTATAATTTTTTCCTATTCTTTATTTAGTTTTGATTCAAAATACACTTTCATACATGCATGTAGGCAAATAGTTACATTCATAAAGATCATGCGGTAAAATCAATTGAACTAGTCTTAGGGATTAACTATTTAAATATTGAAGTGTAGTATATTGAAATGGAAAGGACTCTGCCTAAAATACAGCCCTTATTGCTCTGTAAAGACCAACAATTTCTATGCGCCAGGGAGAATTGCAAGTGCAAAAGCTCCTGAACTCAGAGTTCAGCCTGAGTCTTGTGCTCCTTTCTCCCTTGGGTTCAAGAGGAATCAAACCATTGGATCCCACATATTCTTCAACTGTTTAGAGAGTGGAAGGCTCCAAACATGGTTCAGTTTTCTCTGCTTTTGATCCAGTTTCTCTATATACATTTTAATTTCCTCAGGTTACAGTCAGTTTAAAGGAGGAGAAATCTGGGTTGTGTTTCAAATTTCGTTGGCTGATACTTCATCGTTATAATGGAACATGACTCATGGCATGTTTCAGCCAAAGGTTTTAACTGGACGCATGGAAGTTGCCTTTGAACATTATTGTGTCCACTGTGTGTTTCAGGGTCTTATCTTTTCTGCTTTCACAATTAATTTTCTTTATATTTTACAAATAGAGACGATAAAAGAAGATAATGACATTGCAAACATCTCATACAAGATATTATAGAAGTTTCTGCTCATTGCCATCCAATGCCAGTTTTTCACTGTGCACTAACTGCTTTATAACTCAAATCATGATGAAACACGCAACGTAAATACAAGGGAAAAATCCAGGGAAATAAATCTATTCTTACAAACGACTACTGAGGAAAACAGTTTTACCTACTTCACTGAAACAAATTAATAGACACTAGTCAAACTGTTTAACAGCTGCAGAATCTGAACCTTCTCCAACAAAGTTTATTAATTTTAATGTAACTTTCCACAAACCAGCAAAATGTGTGAATGGTGAAACTAAATAATTTGGCATTTCACAGAAAGGCAGAAACTTTTTAAGAAAAACATAAAAATTGGGCCCTGGGGTCTTGGGACTTCTCCATTTCATCACAAACTGTCACGTAAGCTCTTGCTGGTGATTTACGTATTTGGGTGTGTTTTTTTCTCTCACCTGATTGTGATTTCTTACAGTTGTCCATCAGTACTTTCATTGCGTAAGTAGGTCACTGGAAAACTTATTCTGGAGAATTCTTTTTTTGTCATTTGCCTGTGAGTAAATTACAGTATTTGCTAAGCTCTTTTGATTTAAAATGAGTCACATGAGATGAATCCCTATAGTGATTAGATATGAACCACTCAAAAAAATCATATTAATAAGATCACAGAAGAGTTTAGTTTGGAAGAAACCTGTGTACGTTACATGGTTCCAACCCTTACTCAAAGGCTTTTATGCACAAATACTCCTGATCACAAATTCAAAATGCTGTTTTCATGACTATGTATTTGAAACTATTTTATAAACATGTCTGCAATACACTCCTGGTCATAACATATGTGCTTATGCATGTATTGGTAGTATCAAAGTTGAAACAATATAATTTAAACAATCAGATAAATATTTTTGGAAACTATCTTTTTATATCTGCTTAGCTCTAGTTACAGACTTATTTTTCTTCTCTAAAACATGTAACCTTTTCATTAAAAAAAAAATATTTCATAAGGGTGAGATTTGTGTCAGAAGAGTAAAATTATTTTTGCTTGAAAAGTGAGATTAAAAATGTATCAAAATACGGAAAGGTTATGCTGACCTGAGCAGTAATAAGTACACAACAACTGATTAGTTCATTTCTGGTTATGCTCCATTTAACTGTTTTCTGCTTGAACCAGCTTTGAAGAACCGCACGAACATGAAAATTCCTTAGACAAGCTGGTCATTCACTTAGCTTGCTGTGTCTTCTCAATTTTGTGTGTGCCCTTGCACCCCTCTGCCCTCATTTTAGTTCACTGCTCCCTGACTTCTGCTTTTATGCTGTTTTGCATGCACTGCTAGGAATACAGGAGGGAATGAGATAAGAACGATTATCTTTAACAGCATTCCCTGTTCAGTGTTCCTTTTTGACTCCAGTTTTGTTCAGGGAAGTTATTTACGGTGGAAGAAGTTGATTGGCAGGCTGATTTAAGAAACCCAAATTTGCAATACACAGTAGGTAATCAAATACCACTTTCAACCCACCAAGAATTTCAACCTTCAGGAGAACAAATTTGTCGAAAGTTAGTATTACCTATTGGTATAAAAAAGACAAGCAATTTCTATAAAAAGAAACAAAAATACTTGTTTTACTGTAGAAAGGCTCAAAGCCCATCTTTTTTTTATATTTTAATGTTTTAGATCTTTCAGATATTTATTTTAGTACTTTGCCTCAAACTGTCTCAATCTGGTTGATAAATCTCTTTGTTCACCCAGTAACCATTTTAGTTTTGAGATTTTAAAACCATTATTTAAAGCAATAGCAGTACTTTTTTAAGAATTAAAACCTTGACGCTATAGGCAATATGGGGAAATCCCCTTGCTTTAGGAGAAGAAAAAAATTTTAGAAGTTATTTCAAGTTCAAATTGCTTATATTCATCATTAGCATTATTTTGGGAGGCTTCATGTGTAGAAGATACCTAGGCTTGAGATTTTTCAAAATAAACAAGATTTCTGAACTGAAAGTTCTTCTCAGACCTGATGAATTATTTGCATTTGCTTTACTTTTGATAATTTCATCTGAGTTCACTAAGCCCTTGTGGAGGATGATTGTCTGCCACAATGTTTTTTTCCAGCAGCTAATAGCCACAAAACTCATGAAACTCCTGGTAGCTTCATGAAAAAATTCCCAAGTCATTAATCATATATTATTTTACCAACTTTTTTCTGTCAGCTCTAGTGTGTATGATATAACTCCCTGAGCATGTGATACATCAGCCTGTTCTCTGATTACTTTTCTTCATTTGTTCTACAATAGGGCCCAAAGGACCTGAAATCGGAACCACTTTGTCATGAAAGCTGTATGTCCCTGTATAAAACACAACCTCCAGCAAAAGAGCATTCACTGCAAGTGATAAAGGCAGCCCAAGGAAATATTTTTATCTCCCATTTTCCTTATGAAGAATGGAGTAGAGGGAGATTAAGTGATTTGGCCAGAGCTCCCCAGGAAATCTGAGTCCAGAAGTCCTCAGCTTTAAACCACAAGACTATCTTTCCTCTGCTAGGAAACAGATGTTAAATTGGATGTTAATTTTGCCATGAAACTTTTTTTAAAAACTCTGAAAGGTGAATAGTCTCCAAGAATGATTACTTAGCAAGCTACCAGCTCTGCAGTCTTGCATCTCAGAAGTAATTCATTCCATCTTTGCTGGCAGGCTTTAAAAGGCCTTTTGTTTTCGCTCACTGATTAGTATAACAATCTATTTTGAAAGATATGTGGGCTGATAGGGGGTATCATTTATTTGTTTCAATGGTAGCTTTTTGCAACAAAATGTATGAAGCTTTTAAGTGTTGCGGATTGAAGCCTCTGATGTCAAAGATAAACATTGGGATTATAAATACAACTCCTCTAAAGTATTGTAAGTACTGTAATCAGTAACAGAGAGTCGCATCACTCACTTGCCTCCCTGAAAGTGCTGAAGGCTTTTCCCTTTTAAAAACCACAGGTACATTTATCATCAGTCAATATTAACAAGTGAGACCATCGTGTAACGTGAATTAATTATATAATGTGTGTTGCATCATGTAAAATTCCTATTTAACACTAGACTGCAGCACAGGATGGGTTAACTTCAAAAACCACTTGGCCTCCCTCTCCTCCTCTTTTCTGCAATTCAAATCAGTCTTCTGGAAAATTGGCCTCAGTACCAGTGACGTGCTGCTGAACTTACGAGATCTCAAGAATATCCTACCAGATTTCATTCTTTTGTTGTAGAATTGTTTCCATCTGGGGCCTAGATATAAACTTGGAAAATGTAAAGGCTCTTCCCTCTCACCCTGCCTGACTTCAAAACATTGGCAAATAATCTTCCTTGTCAATGCAGTACAGATTGGATTAAAACACTGGAGTAAATTATATTTCTGCGGCTGTAGAAATTAGTGGCATTTATTGAAAGTTTAATGTACTGCCTAACCATCTAAGAAGTAAATATATACTTTAAAATCAAGTGAAAATTAACACTGAGCATAGCAGAATATGAGAGAACAGCAGATTCTAGAAAGAAATATTAGTCACACAGGGACAGATCTGCTGCAAAGCACAGTTATACACATTTGCAAGCGCTTCATTTGTGTGCGAAGTCTCAGTGTGCAAGCGTAACACTCTGGCTTGAGTCCACATAGCTGATCTACTGAGCTGGAGTAGCTAAGCTGGGAACATAATCACTATCAGCTCCTCTACTCTCAACGAAGGCAATGGTGATTATACATCGAACTCAGCTACAGGCAAAACTAAGTGCATGTACATTTATTCGTCGCCTATTACCCTACACCACTATGATGAGTGAAAAAGGTTGATGCAGATGTTATATATAATAATAATGGTTCTAGGCTTATACTGAGGGATGAATGAGAAAAAGCATAGGAGGCAGTTTGCTGGAGGTCTGGTGGAAGAGGGGAGCGAGGTACTCCAGTGTTTTCAGCGTGGCTGCTTCATTTGTATTTTCAGATGTACCCAGAAAGCTTTAAGAGCTCATCATTTGATAGTGCTGTCAAATGTCTCCAGACTTTGTGCTAGACATTTGTACACAAACTTGTGTGTGAGTGGTTTCTGTCTTGTATTGTTAATGCACCAAGAAACAGTCTTCTGGCTTTTACAATTAAAAATATCATTTAACTCTGAGAGACCTTTTACAATGACAACGGATATTTAAAACAAACTGTCCTAGGCACTCTGAGCTAGTAGCCTTTCTTATTTTCTCCACATCTCACAGCTGTATCTCTGGAAGTTATTATCTGTATCTGGGCAAAAGACATTTTTCCTGCTTTTATTTATTTATGTGTGTGTGTATGTGTGCATTCTATTTGTGTAGTCTCACCACGATTTACACCACTTCTGAATAAAAAGGTATCCTCTGCATTCCTAGTTGGCAGACATTTGCTATGTCCCTTTTATCAGTAGCACTGGTAGGTTCACAACCGAAAAAAAGTCTGTTAAAAATGAACACAAAGACTCCTTCTGTATTTGGGCATGCTGACATCTCACTTCATTAGTGTCCATAACTGACAAGCAAGCACGCTGCGGGTGAAGAACAGGCGTGCTAGGGCTCTTTCCGAAAACAGCAGAGATGCTCTCCGCAGTGCCGAGTGGTGCGGACTAAGGGGAGTGGATCTGCTGGCCAGCGCTAAGGAGGTGACGTCCAGACTGCACACACTGCCTGTGTGAGGAACGGCCTTCCAGCTAGCCTGCTCGCACAACGCAAAAGCCTCTCGCAGCTGCGGTGCATACCTAGTTCACCATCTTCAAGAATACATATATCATTCTATTTAAAAACAAATACATTTATTTTTCATATGCCTGCTGGGGTAAGCATACTGCTGATGGCCTCGGCCATGCTATAAAGTACCCCTAATATTTTCCAAGGCATAGTCCCACTATGGATGTTTGTAGCTGCTGATGTTACTCACCTACAATTTTCCTTCTAGATGTAACAGCTCTTCCACCTTTTATCTACCCAAACGTTGTTTACTTTGCCTTTGTATGCCTGGAATGAGAATTAATGTTCAAGTAAGAAGTACACGGTCTTTGTTTGTGCAAAGAACACCTTCCAGAACCTCCAGCATGCTTTGAAAAATAAGCTGTATCAGTTTTCTTCTTAAATAATATTTTTCCAATTTATTTACTGATACAGTAAATCTCATATTCCCTTAGTATGAATAAGCTTACAGCTCTGAGTTTTATTCATGTACTCCTTCCTTCCTCCCTTCCTCCCTTCCTCCCTTCCTCCCTTCACCCTCGCTTCCTCCCTTCATCCCTCCCTTCCTTCCTCCCTCCCTTCCTTCCTCCTTTCCTCCCTTCCTTCCTCCCTTCCTTGTATCCTTGTCTCCCTGCCTTCCTTCCAAGACAATTTTCTTGATTTTGGCATGCATGCAGCTAGTCCTGCTTAGTAACAATCTCATTTGCTTTTATAATGACAAAATGGAGTCTCACTCATCTTCTCCTAGAGGGTCCTCCATCAGCCTTATGGAGGGTACCTCTGACTTTTGATATCACTGTTATCCTCTGTGTCCATGCTACATGATCACAGCCATGCCTGGTGTTAACCACCAGCTAATTCAGCTCGTTGAGTATGTCGCTGCATTGAGTCGCAGTGTTTGGCAAGGCATGGACTGCTCAGAGTGGGCTCTTGCAGGCTGTGACTTTTTGAGTGCTGTATGAATCATGGAATCAGTGTATAATTTAGGACATCTGGAGGTCAGCTTCTCCAACCTGCCACTGAAAGCAAGGTTTTTCAATGCAGGTTATATTTCTGTAGTAGGTGGATTTTTTATGCTCAACAACTTGCTTTTCATTGGGTTCTTTTTCCTCCCAGAGTTCACTTCTGGAGGTATGAGATCCCAGTAATGAGACTACTCCTAGGGATTTGGGGGATATGGGCAACTAAAACTTTAAAACTTTCTCTTCAAGCTTTTCTGTGCCTTCCTCTTTTTCTAAGTAAAGGGATTTTTTTTTTTTAATGATGGCTTTAGAACCAAGTTCTGTAATAATTTCATAGTTAACTGCAATTTTGGGGGGGAAACCTGAAATATTGTTCAAATAAAATACTGATATTACTGAACTAACTTGTTTCTATCTTCCTCCTTTGAAATGTCTGGTTTAAAGGTAGATATCAAGAAAATATTTCAACTTTTTCCAGCTGTTTTTGTGCATTTTGATTCCAACACTGATGAAACTTTTAACTGCTCAGTTCTTCCACTGAGGGCATATCTTTAATTCATCTTGCTCTCTTGTTCAGAGTTCACTCCTAGACAAAAATTCTGTCAGAGATCAGCTTCACTCAGTGTCTAAATATAATGAATCCACATTATTTAATATAAGACCTGTTAATAATATAATCAATCTTCTGTGAGTACACTGGAGCTTTTTGAAGGTACAGATACTCTGAAACCTTGTTCTTGCTTGTTAAATACTAGAGCTGATTACTGGCACTGCAGACGGGAAAATGCAGAGACCCAGCCACCTAAGAGCATCACAAAAATAACCATAGGAAATCAGGTAACACATTGCTTTATCTACACAGTGCTTGGGGGTCATGGGGGAAGGAGGGGAAGACTCCTAGAAAGGTGGAAGAGGCAGTTGCCATCTCATTGTCAGCAGTGAGCTGGGGAATAGTAGCAGAATAGGAGGCCACATCTGTTTGCAAGAGAACCTCTGCCAGTAGGTATGTACTTAGCAGGAAATACCTTGTGGCTAGAAAAGTTTAGTTAGAAATGAGAAATCATTCTGGTATTTTGCACAGATCTAAACAGTAAAGAAAAAACAGTGAAGGAGTCTCTTCTGGCTTCTGAGGTAGCACAAAGTGGCTTGTGGTAGCCTCAGGAATCACAGAACCACAGAAAATTCACATTGGAGTCAGTCCATGCCCAAAGCAGGGCCAGCATCCAAGTGTGCTCAAGCCACTTCTTCCTCTGGTTCTGTAAAGTGTAGAAATCTCTGAGGATAGAGACATCATTCTGGGCACCTTTCCAGCATTTGTCCAAGCTCATAGTGATTTTTTTTTCCTAATCTGCAGCTGCACCTTCCCTTGTTGCAAGTTGTGACCGTTGCCCCATCTGTACTGCACACCTCTGAGAAGGATTTGACTCTTCTTTGAAGAAAAAGCAGGTTGGGATTTTTCCATGATGCATGATTTTACCAGCTGGTATAGGTGCCTAGACAAACTCCACAAAACAAATGGCAAAAAACTGGAGCACTTCCTATTTTCTCACTCAAATTGAACTCGAGGGAGAGACGGTGACGTTACCTTAACTAAACCATCCCATGCTCTAGTTTTGGTATCCAACAGCAGGAATCCTTCAGGAAGGAGGTGGGGAGAGGTGGGGACTGGTTCTCCCATGAAGCTGGAATTTCACCCACAGAGGTGATTACCCTGGCTCGCAACATTTAGGATCCCGTGGAAGACTGTGTTGCAAACAGTGGTTGACAGTACCTGCACAATGGTCCACAATTTACCTCACGTTACACTGGGCCACACTGGAGAAAGTTACAGAGCAGTCTTCCACATTACCAACATGACAGTTTTCTCAGAGCTGAAATTAGACATCTGGGGCTTATTGTACTAGCTGCAGTCCCACTCACGAACAAGACAGTTACCAGTGGGGAATTACTCTTTCTTAAGAACATGTTTACTGTTCCTCACATACCTCTCAAGAGTGTGCCACAAGGTTACAATGTCTTCTCATTTGAAGAAAAACTTTTCACTGTCAGGATGAAAGTTTGAAGTTTCAGTAGAACTCAGACATCTGCTCTGTATCTTGTACATTACACTAAATTTTTGTCAAAATTAGAAGGGAAGAAAAATTAGAATGGAATAAAAATATACATTCAACCTAAAATTTAGATCAAGATATTGTTAGTATCATTTTTAAGATGTGGCATCTCTAGAAATATTATTGCTTTAACATCCCAATCTGACTGCTTCTCCAAAATAGCCAACAATTTGGAGATTGTCTTGTAATAAAATCGGGCATTCTGCAGAATAACTATTCTGACCTTTTAAAGAAACATCTCTTTTCAAGACCAAACTCAGTAAAGAGATGGTACTTTAACTTTGACCGTCTTTAAAAGGATGGTACTTTCACTTTGCCGTTCTTTGACTACCAAAATCTTTGGGTCTGCTGATAAAGAGGAGAGAAACTGTTCCAGGTACTACTGACTAAAGTCCTGTCATTTGTCAAACGCGGAGTGAAGGAGTCTGTAAGGAAGCCGACAAGTATTCACCATGACATTCCTGTTTAACTTCTTCTGTTAGTGTGAGACTTTAAATGCATGTTACTTGTAACTGCCTGGAATGCTGAAACTTTACAGTCTGAGTTTTGCTGTGTATTTAACACATATTAAAACTAGAATCACAAGAAGCTCTTTTAGCCCCTTATGTAACACCTAAAAAGGTTTTACGGTATTACCTACATAAGCACCTGCAGAGTTAGTTGGGATTTTTAACACATTAAAGCATTACCTGAATTTATTTTTTTTTTTCAATGTGAAACGCAAGCTAACAGAAATTATATTGGTCCATAAGACCCTGCCAAATCTGCAAAAGTTTTTTTTCACTATCTTTCCAGGATTAAGCTGCTAATGAAATATCCAGTCCTGAAGTGCAGGATGTACATACACAAAACCAGGCACTAATGGCAGCAATTTTCAAAACCCTCTTAGAATGGGATGCAGGACTTGATGCTTTACAGCCTATAACACTTCTGCAAATTAAACCTATTCATCCAAGTTAATTTTAAAACTTTTGGAAAGGTTCTTTTCAGAACTTAAATGTAAGAATCAAATAAGCAATTCCCTAACTATCGAGTAAGTAATTACTTCTACGGCATCCATACCCTGGATTCAGTGTAACACACAAGTCAATACATCAAAGCTGCTGCCCACGCTTATAGACAACAGTGTATTTTACAGTGAATCATTGTTGAATGAAAGCATTGAAAATAAGTTGGAACTTATTTTCTTCTAGTGAAAAGAAGATACACTTTTTACCATTCAGAATTCAGAAATTTTTAAAAATTGCAGCTAAGACTTTTATTCTTTTTTTTTAAATGCACTTGTTGATTTTTTTAAACTATGCTTTAGAACAAGAAATAATTAAAATAAATTTTAGGCAGATTAAACCTGGGGAACAAATATCAATAGGTTCCAGAAATCCATGTTATTTCTATTTATCTCTTCTAAATTTCCGGGGTCTAACTCAGATGGAAGCTGAAACAAACAAACCAACATTAATCTGATCTCAAATGGATACACTAAAAATTTTGCAAGATGCAGTCTTAGAAAACTACCAGATAGTTTTTCTGAGACAAAATAGCTTCTGAACATACAAATAGGCATCCATTAGTGTGAATGCTTCCCTGAATCAGAAGTTGTCTACTCTGCATATCTATTTACAGGACACTTTCACCATTAAGCATTTCAAACCTCAAGGAGGAAGGTTTCATCCATATTGTCTTCAGCAGAATGCAAAGAGATTTCCCATTACTTCTGCTATAGATTTTACATAATATATTGTTGCTTTGTCAAAGTAATTACTAAAAGCACATGCCTGGGAGGAACTATATGGGTTATTAAATACAGTTCCTGTAATCATACACTTTGAGTCTTTATAATCTCCCTCAGAAACTACTTGTTAGAAGTAGCTAGTTCTTTGCTCATCACTATTTTGACTGAAAGATCATCTCTAAGCCTTCTACTTCATAGGTTAAGAACCTTCTAATTTCCAACCTAACTTGATTTCAGAAGACTTTTTTATTCTGATGTTTTCCATTACCTTGAATACCTGTTTCTGTTCAGCCTGAGGTATTTCAAATATACTTTGACCTACCTACATATAGACAGCATTCATTAACTTTCCCAACCTTGCTAGGAAGCAAGCTTAGCTCATATGGGGCTGCCTTGGCAGCCTTCTGCAGACAGACTTAAGGCTGCTCTGCTTGTCTTTTGAGCTTGTTGAGGGTGAGGCAGTTGTGAAGATGCCCTATGCCAGGGTCCATAAGCCCTGTGGTACAGAGCCTGGCTGTATACGCTCTGACACGGTGCTGGACTCCTGTGGCTTTTGGATAGGATTTGATGTGCATCCAGTCAGCTTGGTGGGGGCAGAGGGAGTTTGGGACACTATCAAAGAAGGGTAGAAGTGTGGTACACTCACATCGCTGTTTAGACATATTTTTAGCTCAGAAACATACCTGTTCCAAGAAAAGATATCCATTCCCCAACCTTTCTAGCAGTCCTTCACTCTACCTGTTCTATTTTGCAGTATATGAGATCATATGCTGTACTTGACATTGATGGATTTGATAATCATATTTCAGTGTAATGGGATTATTACTTTTGAACATGATGTCACATGGCAATGTCATTACATCATAAAAAACCATACCACTACTTGGAGAACAGGGACATGACTGGATCTGTGGAGCTTCACATATTACTGCTACATATGAAAAAAAAGTTTTGCTAGCAGGTTCAAGAACAAGTTTCTAAAAGTTATTTCTCTAAACAGTAAATATCCCCCTGCGGACAGCTATGAGACAAAGCCTAAGGAAGCTCTACACATTTGTTCAGAATATAATTTGGAATCCTAAATCCATACTGGAAAGCTCCAAATGTTATGAAATTGTGGACTAGAGAGTATTATGCTACTAAAAGAAAGGGAAGAATCTGCAGCTTATACAGCACCTTTTGTGTTAGTATTTTGATACTAACTCTAAGTGTAGACGGCTTTGATTTAGCACAGACTTTCAGCTGGTTCTTTGTGTTGGAAATGGGAAGGGCAGAAAATCTTTTTATTAGTAAAAATTAGTCCTTAAAGATAAAATACTGCCAGCTTTGAGATACCCGTAGCTCCTTTATATTAGAGACTATTCCACTTTCTTTGAAGCTGGTGGGAATTTTGCCACCCTGTTCGGTACAAACGGAGTTGAGCCCATGACCAAACACTCACAAGTGTGCAGAAAGCATAAATAGTGTCTGGGGAATCTTGGGTGCTATGACTCTCTGTTAAATCTTCATGTGAGTATGAAAGAAATCTAGAAAAAAATCCAAAAGTATTTTATAGCTTAAACCTTATTTATCTACGATTGACAGTTCAAATTTGCCTTTAATATGCTATGCTTTGAAACTTAATTTACTGTACATTTTTTTGTACTTTTTTTCTCTGATTCATATGCCCAAACCTTTCAAATAAAACAGAATAACAAATCTTAGAATAATTGATCATGTTGAAGTTGCATTGCAGTTTATGATATGAAAAACTGTAAATAGTGATGTTCTGATTAAGCGTTAAATGCTAATTTGGTACAGTGATTTGGAAACCGCCCTTTGGCAATGACATACATAAGAAACTTCATATTTCACAACACAGACCAATACTATTAAAAGCAACAAAAATCAGACAAGAAGATTTTCTTTATTCCCTAAAGAAGTGGCAAATTACTTGAATCATAAATGTATAATAATCCACAAAATTGTTTATTCTAAAATTTAGAACACATTGGGAAAAATATTTCCATAGGCAGCTCACGTTCCAGTTCTGTTGGTAAGGTTTCTTTAAAGGTGGAAATCAGCACATAAGCCAGAAGAAATAGATTGGTTCTTTATTTTGATTCATGAAGAGGGAAAGCAAGTTTTTGTTTGCTCAAGCACGTGCTGCTAAATGTAATTAAGATATATGTTCTTAAATCTTCATTGTGACCACTACCCTGGGTAATGAGCAATAGAAACTGACACATTTTCAATTAAACCAATCATAAGAAGAAGCCAAATCATGGCCCGTACTTAGCTATATCACAACTCACAAGAGTGGAGGACAGGTATTTAAGCATCAGGACACAAATTTATTAATTAAATTCTGTTGGGAACCATCCATTCATGCTTTTTCATGTACCAAATGTTTATTTGGGTCCACTGTGCGTTTGCTGGCTCTCCATTCCTGATCTACTTGTTTAAAGTAAACTCTCTTCATGCTCACCTCCAGGACTCGACTGATGTCTGACTGATGGAGTCCCATGCAGTTGTAACCAAGGGGAGGAGGAACCAAGGGAAATATCTGCTCTGTGAAAGTTTCAGGTTTTCCCTCTCTCCTCAAGCATCAGATCTCATTTGACATTTGGGCTGCCTTTTTCATTCTTTATCTCTTCTGAATACAGTCATAAACTGTGAAAAATAATTTATGTTATTTTCTATTGTTTCTTTCAACTCTTACTTTTCACTGACTCGTGTCTTCATAGGAAAGGTGAAAAAAATCTGCCACTTTAACTCACCTGGACTCGTGTCTTACCTAATCTTTCTTACAGAAGAAAATTGATCAGAGAAAATGGAGTGTGGAGCACAATGTTTCCTAGAAGCCAAATCAGATTTTAGATTTTGAGTGATAAAAATCTCTGTAACCCATGTCAAGTAGAGAACAAAATTTTCTACCTTTACATGGATGTTTCTCCAAACACTGCGCTATAAAATAAGCCTGTTTTAGTTCCCCAGCTGCCCACCATCTAAAAGTTTGTTCCATGTTTCTGCACTTCACTCTAGGAATACATGAGAGACTTATCACAGAATCATAGAACCATAGAAGAGTTTGGGATGGAAGGCACCTTAAGCATCATCTGGTTCCAACCCCCTGCCATGGGCAGGGACACCCTCCACTAGACCAGGTTGCCCAAAGCCCCATCCAACCTGGTCTTGAACACTGCCAGGGAGGGGGCATCATAACCATTCTTAGTTTTCTAAGAACAGGAGAGAGACTGTAACTTTCTATACCTTTTCTTATAGGACAATATGATGGGATAATCCCAGTACTATAACCTGATTTAATCTTCATGCATCCCTCACCTATGCCTAAAGTTGATTCAGAGCAATGCAGTTTACATGGGAATTCAAAGGTAGTTGTACTTTATGAAAAAGTAAGGTGAAACTCTGCGGCTGAAAACTTACCAGGGTCTCTGGATACTTTACACATCTTTATCTTTTCTCTTGATTGCTGAAATACTTTTGACTCGGGCAAGCTTACAATTGGACATGTCAGGTAAAGCTATATAGCAGCTGTATATTTACAATCCATCACAACAGATAACTTAGCATTTGATTTGGCATCCATTTACTATTTGCTGTTCTCTCCTCCTTCATCTATTTCAGACCATAAATGAGTCATATTACAGCACATAAGCTTTGTCAGTTCAGAACAGATTTTTTTTCTGACCCTGAGAGGTGCGCATAAATATGCCCTGTTTCTGCGCTCCCAACCGTATGCAGGTCAGTTGTTTAATGCTGTGACTGAGAGATGCGCATAAATATGCCCTGTTTCTGCGCTCCCAACCGTATGCAGGTCAGTTGTTTAATGCTGTGCCTGAGAGATGATTTCCTCACAATTCGCTATGCCCTATGGCAGGAAATATGACTGTGGGTGGTACAGCTACACGTGGAGTCACTGAGCATTTCTTAAAATTGAAAGTACAGCATTTAACTTTCCATAGCAACAACCACTATAAGTGGGGACAAACTGTCGCCTACATTGGACTTTACCTATTGATTTTTTAAAGGGTCTGGACACAGGGATTGGGGCCATCTGGAAAAAAAGCCCATCTCAGAAGTATGTTCCTCCCATAAGCCTTTTGGCATGATTCACGGACAATTTAGGGGAAAAAAATAAGGCCCTGGATGGAAGATGTGGTGCTGGAATCCCCTGCAAACCACACAGTCTCGCTATTTTCTGTACTTGTAAGAAATAAAAAGCTGGATGAAACGGTAAGTTACTGTGGCCTTGTTTGTATGATAGGAACCTATTCCAGAACTTGAGCTAAAAATATTGTTTCGTGGTTCCCCACAAAGTAGAATGAACACATCTAGGTTGTTAGGTGTATGGGTATGGAAATGTTACCTTTTTATATATGATGGTAGACCATACTTTTTTTTTTTAAAAAAACCCTCTAGGTAAAGAAAGAACCATCAAAGCTTTCTGCACCTGATCATGCATCATGAAGATGTGATTATGAAAAACATTGCTATGATGCATCTTGCTGCTACAAGTTGTATAGCAGAGGCCCAGTTGTGCTCTTCATGAGGTCTTGATGTGTCCTTTAGCTACTACTCTAACCACACTGCTGACCCTGAAATTTTCAGGTCCTAGGAACGTGTGGTCTGTGTAACAAAGATTTAGGTTCACATTGCCAGCTGCCAGATTACCTGTATTGGATATCCATTAACATTACCAACAGGGATAATGTAAGGTGAGTTCTTATGCTTTTCTTTCCTGGGCCGGGTGAGGAAATATGTGCAGTGTCTCTTTTTATCAGACTGCCCATAGATTATGTCTGAGGTGCTGCTCAGGAAAATAGGGCCACTGGGTATGTGTACACCACACTTGTAACACAGCTGGTACCCTTATATTCAGTGGCACTAGTATCGGATGAACTTCTTTAATTTACTTTAAATTTATATGCTGTAAATTTCAAGAATGATCATTCCCTTTGCTGCCAAATTGATACACTTCTTACCTGGTTGTGTGGGAAGGAAGAATGGCTGGAGCAAATTATAATAGGAATAAAAAGTAGCTAAACAGTCGCTTGTATAAGAGTGTGCTTCCTTTTCAGATGCATTTCATTTTCAGATCAGCATATCTAATTTCAATTGTGATGAAACACACCACCCCCCAATGTAAAGCTTTATAGTTGTTTATTACAGAAGTTTTCAGTCAAGCCTTTTCTAACTGCTACTACCATTTGCATTAAAAATATGTAACTGGGTTACTTTGCCACTCAAAGCACAAAGAACCTAAATAACATTTTGCAACAACCTGCTAGTTTTGGGGGTTAAACATATATCAGTTGTAACAGGAGTTCAGACCTGAGATAAGCACTCAGATAAGAATTGACTGTTTACTATTGTGATGGGAAGAAGTGAAAATACCAAAATGTGGCGTTCTGATTTATATTGCTCTTTTGAAGCAAACCACGGTATGTTGTATCCCGGCTACGTGTGAAGGTGAAGCAGAGCTGTGTGAAAAGGATCATCATTCTTATCATTTACACAGAAATCCTGGGGTGAAAAGAAAAGATAATACTATGTTAAACAAATGTATTCTAATCATATGCATATATATCCTGGGCTCCATCAGAAGAGGGGTGGCCAGCAGGGACAGGGAGGTGATTGTCCCTCTCTACTCTGCCCTCATGAGGCCCCATCTGGAGTACTGTGTCCAGATCTGGGGCCCACAATACAAGAAAGATGTGGAACTGTTGGAGAGGGTTCAGAGGAGGGCCAAAAAGGTGATTAGAGGGCTGGAGCACCTCCCTTACAAAGAGAAGCTGAGGGAGCTGGGCTTGTTCAGCCTGGAGAAGAGAAGGCTGCAGGGGGACCTCATTGCAGCCCTCCAGTACCTGAAGGGAGCTTACAAACAGGAGGGGATTCAACTTTTTAAAAGGGTAAACAGTGGCAGGACAAGGGGGAATGGATTAAAGCTAAAGGAAGGAAGGTTTAGATTAGATATTAGGGGGAAGTTCTTTACAGAGAGAGTGGTCTGGTGTTGGAACAGGCTGCCCAGAGAGGTGGTGGATACCCCATCCCTGGAGGTGTTCAAGGCCAGGTTGGATGGGGCCGTGAGCAAGCTTGTGTAGCTCCAGGCCTGGAGGTTGGTGGCCCTGCCTGTGGCAGGGGGGTTGGAACTCTATGATCCTTGGGGCCCCTTCCAACCCAGACCATTCTATGATTCTATGATTCTGTGATATATGTATGTATGTATAGTAAATATACACCTATATTGGTATGCATTAAAAACTTGATCAGGAGCTTTTGGGGCTCTTTCTATCATCTAGAATGTGAACGAGCCCTCAATACTGCAGATCAACAACAACAAAAAAGAGATATAAGAGTACATAATTAGCTAAATGATAGCAATTATGAGCATTTCCTCTAGGATTATGTGCATTTTTTTCTCCTTTGGTATTCACTTGTCTTCATTCATTCACAAAACTGAAGAAACTACCTCTGAAAAGTCATCTTAGTGAGTAACTTGGATCAGCTGAAACCATTGAATCTTTTTCTAAGAGTAAATTATTACAGTCTGGTAGCACAGACAACCAAAAGTTTATTGAGTTTCCTCCCTCCATACTTAGTGCAGCATGAATAGTTTCCCTTCCAGTGTATTTGACATTTTGTCATTCTTTAATTTTCAGTTCAAATTAATTTGTTGACAAAATTTTCTTTTGGTGTTTAGGTCAAAACAGATTTTTAGTCAGATTCCTAGACAGTGATTCTTATTTTTAAGTGACCTATATACCTAAATAAACCAAATGTAGCAAGTTAAACAACTCAGCAAGTTTTAAGCAACCTAGGTAACTACCTGATAAATAATAAATGGTACAGATACATTTTGGAAGTGTCACACCAGAGCATCTTTCACTCTTCCTTTCTCATTTCCTTTCCCTTTCCCTTTTTCCCTGTACTCCACAGCAGTTTGACAGCTTGATGCACTATGAAAATGAACTGTCCCAGTTCATCAGGGCCTGTTGCTACTATGGGGATCATCTAGCTAACTACAAACAAATGAGGGCACATCAGGAGAGAATTCCTTGGGTTTAAAAGGACTTAGAATTAAATGGCATCCTTACTTTTGTGACTGACGATATGGCAGGAAAAGGCACAGAGCAGCAGCTTGCTTCTCAACTCTGAGGTTATTCTGAACTGTTTTGCCAGTCAAAGCCTGCAAGAGCCCTGCTCTCATCAGATCTACAGCAGAGGTCTCACTGGAGATGAAACAGACAGAAAAGGGGAGCTGGCCTCCCCCTCTTGCTGATACTTGCTGCCGCAAATCCTCTGACTGATGGCCAGCAATTGCTGCTGCAGAATGGATACCTGAATGATGGCAAGGTCTTCTGCTGTAGCAGCTGAAGTTTGGTAAAGCTGGCTCCAGGGAAGCAAGAATTTGATTTGTAGATTTGCTTGCTGGTGCTTTATGCTTGTACGGGCATGAGAATTAGTCAGAAAGGAAGAAATCAACAATTCATACTGATAGAAGACCCCCTCAGTCTGCTTGTCTGCTTTCGATGCTCTGGAATGATGCAAATGGAAACACTGATCTCCTTAAAAATCTGTGTGAACCTCTCCCCTCGCGATTCACCTGGCAGGGGAGGAAGAGTTTATAGGAGGTCCTTGCTCAGCAGAGGAGTGCACTAGCAATTCCTTCATTAACCTAACCCTCCATGGCTATGAAAAGGAGTCTGCCTGGATGTTGGCTGGGTTGCCTGGCTGCCTTAATAGTCTTCTGGTGCCATACACTACATGCAGAAATTGGGACGGCACTAACCTTTTTCAGAGAGCCAAGCAAGCAGCCAAGGTGCAGCAGGGGGGAGGGGGATTCTCTAAATTGTACTTGGCTAAAGCTCAGGCTTGAATCCTGCATCTGTAAAAGCTAATGAGTAGAAATCCAAAAACAGATGACACCCAGCCTTCACAGTCCTGTAAAATACACAATTTGCAAAGAAGTTTTCCTAGTATTTTTATGTCAAAAGGGTACTGAATGAGGTTAGGATCTCAAACCTGTGCACTAAATGTACCTATAATGAGATGTTACTGCCTCCTCAAGCAGTTAACTACTAGAGGAGGCATACAAAGGCAGCCTTTTATCCTTGTTTAATAGATAAGGAAACGAGGTGATCGAATAGGTTCCACGAGAGTCTTTAGGAGCTCTCAGGGAAAGAGAACTTGGCTCAAAGGTCTGAATTCAGTTACCTGACTGTAAGGCCATCATTCCTCTCCTTTTCCCTCCAAGATTTTTATTACAAAGAGTACAACCACAAAATGCATCAGCCTTTATTTTCGGTGTAAATACTCCTGCAGCCATGACCAGAACATTTGCAGTTCAGCTCTGTGGTGGAGCATGAAGCTGCGGGATTCACGTGATTGTACTGGCAGGGAGGGAGGCAGGGAGGCAGGGAGCCTCCCTGCTGCAGCTGGAACTCAAATCATTTATTCATGGTAACATTTTTAGAGCTGATAAAACTCGTTGTCATGCACGTACTGGAATAGAGAAGGTCTGAAAAAATCAGAAAATCCTCAGAAAGCATGATTGTTGAAGGCTGTATAATCCCATGATTTCGGGGCGCGTTCTCAATTCTGGAGCTTGGCAATAAATGGAGGCATAGTGTCTTTCACTCAGCTGAATCACAAAATTCTATCACTTTTTTTTTTTTTTAAATAAAAAGAGGTAGAATTGGCTGATGTATTAACTTTGTAACAGATTGCATAATGTCCCTTTTTTAAATTAAATACTTCAAAATTCCTTAATTACTGAACCGCTTCTATTAATGCTTTCAAATTCAGTGATCACAGGACTGAGGGATCCGCTTTTAAATGACATGGTCCCAAGTTAATTACAAATACATGTACAGTTGACTTTGCCACCAAACCTTCAGCAAATTCAACCCGGATTCTTTTTTAACCTCTTACAGCATGGGTCCTCTTTAGAAAGCTGCTCTAGCACTGACCTAGCATGAAATCTGGTTTGCACATATTATAAATCAGTTTCATTCTATTGACAGTGCATCAAAATATCTTTTTCAGATTCCAAAGACAGAAAAAAAAGCATCAAGGTTTGAGTGGGCATTACCTCTTCATACTGAAGTGGCTTCTTTCGCCCATATGTTACAAATAATATCCATTCTATATGTGTGCTGTAAATGCATCCAAATGTACAGCAGTAGTTTTATGTGTGTGAGCGAGCCAGGGAAGGCTTGATTAGGAAGCCATTGTGAGGTGCTGCGAGCATACATACTTTGTGAAATGTATACCTCGACATAGTTGCCAAAAAGCCCTAGATGATCATTTTTAAAGTGTTTTCAAATATTTATGGGTCTTTAGGGGACCTATAAAGACCATTCACTTTCCAGAAAACAGAACAACGTAATCTGAAGAAAAAATTATTTTTCTGGCCACCCAGCTGCACCAACAAACTAGGTGAGATATATTGATATTACTTGCATGGAGATAAGTCAAGGAATAGTTTTCTTGGTATGTGAGGCTTGCAGTTTTGTAGTGGAATATATCGAAATCCAAATTTGGTACTGGAAAGTTATGTTTGTTTTGCAGTCGTGTAGTCGCTGAGGTGACACAAACTGTTTCACAGCTTTCCTTGAAGCAGAGATAAACGACTTTGGTTTCTATGTCTCTTGAGCCCCCTTAGCTGTCTCCAAATGAAGTCAAACATCTATATATCTCTAATATGAGCAAAACCTACTATGAATCAACAGTGTCTATTACACACAGACTATGTGCATTTGAAAATAGCAAATTACAAGCTATACATAATGCTCTTCGGAAATGTTAGCGTGGGAATACACTTTTGTACTAGTTATGAAAATAACTAGAATGACCCATTTTCTTTGGTTTCAACAGCTGCAAGTAAACACCACATTTCTGAGGCAGTCTGAAAGGAGAATAGCAGCTATTTTATTGTTTGAAATGAAATTTAAAGAAGTTCTAAAGTGCTCAGAGCTACAAATCTGGTAAACAGCTTTCTTGTCCATCACATGCAATAAAAACTGTATGCACTTGTAGATAAAGATGGAGAAACCTAAACAACATCAAAGTACTTAACTGGCCATTTGCCATTTTTTTGGCTGTGTACAATGATAATGAATGGTATCAGTGCTGTTTAACTGTCCCATACTGATTTACTCCATGGACCACGGAAGGTATTAAATTTCCACTTCCAGGATTTTTTTCTCCTTTTCAATAAGTCATTACAGTAATTTATACACAGATTTAACTCTTCCATGTCAGAGTTAACATGAGCCAGCAGTGTGCCCGTGCAGCTCACAAGGCCAATGGTATCCTGGGCTTCATCAGAAGAGGGGTGGCCAGCAGGGAAAGGGAGGTGATTGTCCCTCTCTACTCTGCCCTCATGAGGCCCCATCTGGAGTACTGTGTCCAGGTCTGGGGCCCACAATACAAGAAAGATGTGGAACTGTTGGAGAGGGTTCAGAGGAGGGCCAAAAAGGTGATTAGAGGGCTGGAGCACCTCCCTTACAAAGAGAAGCTGAGGGAGCTGGGCTTGTTCAGCCTGGAGAAGAGAAGGCTGCAGGGGGACCTCATTGCAGCCTTCCAGTACCAGAAGGGAGCATATAAACAGGAGGGGATTCAACTTTTTTAAAGGGTAAACAGTGGCAGGACAAGGGGGAATGGATTAAAGCTAAAGGAAGGAAGGTTTAGATTAGATATTAGGGGGAAGTTCTTTACAGAGAGAGTGGTCTGGTGTTGGAACAGGCTGCCCAGAGAAGTAGTGGATGCCCTGTCCCTGGAAGTGTTCAAGGCCAGGTTGGATGGGGCCCTGGGCATCCTTGTGTAGATCCAGGCCTGGAGGTTGGTGGCCCTGCCTGTGGCAAGGGGATTGGAACTCTATGATCCTTGGGGTCTCTTGTAATCCAGACCATTCTACAATTCTATAGTATCAATCGAATTGGATTTAGTTTTGTTCAAAACAAAGAAGCACAACATAATTTCTTCCTTTCTCCTACGAAAATAAGGGAGATACTGTTCTGTTACTCAGTTCCACTGGATCACATCAAAGTAAACTCTCCTGTGTCCAGATTATGTTCACTTATTAGTCTGTCTTTATAGATTCAGTCTTCTATTTCATATTTAAGCATGTAGCGTGTTTCAGTACAATTATTTTGATGGGTTTCTCTCTTTTTGTTCCACACTTTATTTAGATAAAACCCATTTTTGTCAGTAAATTTGAAATTGTGGGTGTACATTGTTCCTTCTACACTGCTTTATATCTATGTGGTGACTTAGATTTGCTTCACAAATGGGAAGCTGAGGCAAAGAGAAACGAAGGAGCTGGTCATGCTGAACCAGGGAATGTGAGAAGGATTTGTCAGCTAGCGGTGCCCCAGGTGGGGTGGCCCTCCTGCCTCAGCGCTCCTTGGTACAAACTTGTCTGTCCCCAAATCCAGTGTCTGGCACTACAGCTGTGTTGGCGTGTGCTGGAGAGCTTTCATGTCCCAGAGCTGGCACCAGCACCACTAATGTGCATTTGGCCACCCGCTGGGACATGGGGTTGACAAGTCCTGCATGATTTTCCATCAGCCCTGTAGGAAATGCGTAGGAAAGTCAGCGATTGAGTCCAGCCCTTCTGAGTTCCTCTGATTATGCACTGACAGCAAGACCATCTTTTCCTTCCTTTTATGTTAGGCTTAAACGTCTGCTTTTCTTTTGTGAGAATTATTTCTGTACTAAGATAAATATATTCTATCTGAATCACAGAAAATGCATGTCATCGCTTTTGCTGTCTGATCTCATTTCTGTCGACCTCTGTACATCAGATGGCTACCCACATTCATTTCTCTGAAAGCTTTTTTTGTTGTTTTAGCAAATTTATTATCTTTTCCACCTATCCTTTCAGAAAAACTGGAGCACCACAAGTGCATGTAGAAAAGTATTCCTTTGCACAACTAAACAATAAGCATTAACTTGAGCTCTGGAATGTGAGACTTGTTCTGCGTTTAGGGCAATATCACAGATAAAGAACCGAGTTGAAGACAATTTTCTCATGCAGGAGCCAACACATGACCTGTCTCATTTTCAGTCTGATGCCAGATTCCCATTAAGCAATTCCACATTCACATTTACATTTTGCTGAAGTCCGAATTGCACTCCCAACACCTCCCCATCCAAATGCTTCGGTGGGACTTGTTCTGAGTTGTTCCTTGCTACATTGAAAGTCTAGAGCTTCTTCACTGAGGTAGAAGTTTTTTACTGAGTGAGACCTGTTCATCACTAGTATATAAACTCCTTGCTTTCAAGAGAATAACATAACAATATACAGAGATTCAATGAAGGGTTTAAGGTGCTTGCCTTGAAATCTGTGAAAACTACAAAACCAGCTGTGATTTGAAGGACCATGAGCAGCACTGCCCATGCTCACACTGTATACAGGATCTATTTCTTCCTTTTATGAAACAGCTGTCTGTCTCTCTATTTCCAGCAAGATATGGTGGCTATCTGGGAAAAAACAAAAACAAATGCAGAAATGTAGCTACTTTGTGTGGAAGATAATTTTTCTAATCACTATGGCAAAAGGAATTATCAAATTATAAATTTCCATATAATTATATGGGGGGGGGGCGCCGGGGCACAACTTCCAACAACCTTCCAAAAATGTGAGATAAGGGATTAAACATGATAATGGTGCAGTCTGAACATTTTCAAACAAATTGCTATGATATATTGCAACATTTTTACTTGAATACTGCTGAAGTAAACATTTTCCTCTTAGAAAAAAAAAAAAAACAGGAAAAAAAATGGAGAACAATTGTTTTTACATCTAAATTCAAAACTGAAAAAGGGCAGTCATTGTTATCTATGTGCTGCCACTTTGCATGGATCTTTTATATCATTTCCATGCTCATAAGATGACATTTTAGCCAGCTTTATTTCAATTATCTTCTGGATAATTTTACATGGAATTTACACTGTAAAAAAAAATTTTTTAAAATTTTTCAAAATAGAGATGAACCTATTAAGAATACAATAATAATGTCCTACGGGTTTTTTCAGCCTAAAAGTTTTGCACAAAGTTTCAAGTCTGCTTATCATGGAGAGGTGGGGAAGGAGGAGCTGAAGTCTGACAGCACCTAGCAGTTGCCCCAGCCTCAGTCTTCCAAAAGAAAGCAACAACACGGGGACAATTTCTTTCATTACCGTACTAGCACTTGCCTGACAGCAACGCCAGACTTTAACTAAGTTTGAGGTTCTCTGCAGGGACTCTTTGCAGAGTGAAATATTACAAACCTTTCTGCATGAATCCACACGCAGTAACCTGTCTTGTTGCCTCCCTGAAAACCCCTTGTGTGAGCATTGTGCTCTTCTCCAGGGAATGCAGTAAGCCAGCCTCTGCGTAAGCCATGCACAGCAGCAAACTGCACCTCACACATGTGGAGGCGGAGACCTCGTGGGTCTCAGTCCTCAGCATAGCAGCAATTTCCCTTTGTTTCTGCAGTCCAGAGAGTGAGCACCTGAAGAAGGTGCTAACCCCAAACACAGTCCAGAACAAAGGTGCCAGTCTCTGATAACAAGTGAAAAGCCTGTGTGTGCACGGAGTTGGGTGATGTTGAGCAGCAACATTAATTTATTCACAGAAGTAGGAGCAAGGTGAGGAAAAGAAGTTTGCCAGTGGGGAAGATGGGTGCCAAGGGGATTTATGATATGGTTGCCAGTGATGGCAAGGGACAGAATTGGATGATGAATGAGGTCTCTTTCAATCTTGTAATCTCATGTAAGTGTCAAATGCAAACAGATTTTAGCAAGTGTTAGAGACTATTATATTTGATCTTACCTTGCCTGTCGTGTCAGGCCTAGCACAGGGTAAGTTGCTCCTGTTCTATGTATCACAGGGTGTGTTGTAGGTCACATGTGACAGACTGCTCAACCTAAGGATTTATATACAGGCTCCAAATTAAAAAACTGGATTTTACTCCCCTTTAGAATCTCACACGAGGCTTGATCATAGTCAACAGCTGGAAACTGTGCTGAAAAAAAGTACATATATCAACCCCCCCTAATCCCATCCCCACTACCAGCAAGCAGAAACACATATCTAACCATACTTAAAATTCCAGGAACACACTGTAGTTGCGTTCAAGACTGATTAAAAGGGGAAGTAACTTTGAAATTTTGCCAGATATTTTCCAGCACGAATGACCCCCTTTCTGTCTTACAAACAGAACACACTGAGAAGCTGCAGCAATCTCCTATTTCAGCGTGAAAGAACTGTCAGAGATAAGGCAAGAGATATATAATATTATAACCATTATTTATTCTAGATTAATGAAAGGGGAAAATAGCCCTTTTAGTTGCAGCTTGCATGCAGAAAAACATTCATCTTACAGAGCCCAGAGTGTCTATTGTATTCACAATATATTAGCAGTTAGCAGATCTATCAGCTGAGATGAATTATTACATTGGTTTACAGTGATATCAGTTTTCATTATAGGGCAGTCATCCAAGTCCTTTCCTATTCTGTTTGCACATCCTTATTTCTTTGCTTTTGTTTTACCCTTCAAGTCCTCTCTGGCCAGGAGATTGTTAGGTTGAATATGGGTTTTTTAATGTCTGAAATGCATGAAGCAGAAGAAGAAACTAATCAAGTAAATTGTTTTTCAGGGAATTTAGTTAATTTATACCACATCATATTATAAGAAATGTGTCTTCTTCATAGACCAAACTTCCTTCTCCTTAGACTAAAGCATGCTATAGCTTGAGTAGACAGGGGCAAAAAGGAGGTTTGGGGGAGTGTTGATGTTTGGCTGGTTGGTTGTTCTTTGTTCATTGTAAACTGTTGCTGTTGTTATTTGGGGTTTGTATTGTTGGCTTATTTCTTCTTGTTTGGTTGGGGTTTTTTACTCCCTGTTACCCAGCAGTGAATCTACTGACTAAATGAAGGAGAAAATCTCAGAGAGTAATTTGTAACCCTGGGTTGATATAATGCAGGATTTCAGGACAAAAGAGAATAAAGGTGAAGAAAGGACGGAAAGGCAGGCTATACTGTTATGGTTTAGTAAAGGTGGCTCAGAAAATGCCCTCAGGGGCAGATGTTCTAGCCTTTAACATTGCAAGCCTGCAAGACCAACGTTGGATACAGCCTGAACAAAGCCACTGGATCCCTCAGGACCATCATGCCCAAGTTCACTCCAACATCTTAGCAGCTGTCCTCCATGATGTCCCTGGGGCTTCTCTTTCTGCTTCCAAACCTTTA
This sequence comes from Zapornia atra, assembly GCA_013400835.1. Lineage (NCBI taxonomy): Eukaryota > Metazoa > Chordata > Aves > Gruiformes > Rallidae > Zapornia > Zapornia atra. The sequence continues at coordinate 46,062 of VZTU01033787.1, forward strand.
GGCTTTGGGACAGGAAATCATGGTAGAGAAGGGATGTTCATGTATTTACTTAACAATATTTTCATGTCAGACTGACCATTTGACTGACAGCAATAGCAGTTCCTCCCTGTTGTAGTACAGTCTCATCCCATGGGTTACATCTGTTAACCTCTTAATAGGACTCTTGTAGGTATACTGCCCTGAGACTGCAGTCATGTCTACGTGACATCCCCTGCAGGCTTCCTCAGCTACCCAGGGGTTTCTGTGTGGCAACCATGTACAACCATGGAGCCCACTGTATGATCAGGATGCTCATCTATACGACAGAGAGATGCTGAGTCTTTAAAATGCAAGTACGCACTTAGCGATACATACGTGCACACATACATGTATGTGCATGTGTGTTTTGCAAGAGGAGCTTTGGCAGGGTTCATACTTACTCAAGAGATTTTCTCCCCTCCTCTGCTCTCCCCCTATTCCCCTTAGAAATGACTGTGTCTCGCTCATGGCTTACACGCTTCAAGCTGCATTATATGATTTTTGGGGCAGGGTTTCTTGCACCTTGCCTATGCTTGAAGAGGAAGCAGCAGGCACCACTTCAAGTCTAAATAATGACAATAATCATTTCCAGCAGACAGACGATCTCTTCCTGGCTGGCTGTAGTCTGACTCTTCAGCCAATGTAACTGGCAGCCCTGATATTTCCTCTGAGCCTGGCACAGATTTAGGATGCTTGGTAGTGTTCTAGATGCCAATTTATCAATTTATTCCTTAAAGCAGTCTGATTTTGTTGCATGTGAAAATATATACTTATCTATTAAAGGAAATACAAGTAGAATACAACAGGAAATATTAAAACACAGCATGACACAGTGAGATATGGTGTTTCTTAAACAGTAGCAGTAATCTTAATAAAATGCAGATGCAATCGCGTTGAGGGAGCAGCGCGGTAATAAAAAGCCAAGAAAGGAGCAAGGTGCATAAAAAAGAAGGAGGAGCCCTTGGGTGGAAGAATGCCTTTGAATTTAGCAAAGACACAATGTGGCGCCTGTTACAATTGCACAGATTTTCTTTCAGAATGTAAAGTCAGTGGGTGGGCTGCTTTCATGCTTTGTGTAACTCCACCAAAGTCGGTGGAATTATACCCCTTCTAAATGCAGCTCTGCACAAGCAATATAATAAACTGTGGATGTCAATAACATCAGATGGACATTATAAAAAAAGAAAAAAATCATGAGCATTTCCTTAAATACATTGGAAGCTCATGACCTTTTTTGTTCCTTTTCCAATAATATTCACAGTATTCATATTTTGGTCATGAAAAACAAATATCTAACAAATGCTAGTTCTCCAGGAAATGTATTTGTTTTCTGCCTTATGAACCAGAAAAACGTCAGGCTCCCTACTGAGAAGCTGAAGCGATAGCACGTGACACAAGAAACCAGTTCCCCCACACCACCAGCCTTTAATTCTCTCTCTGTACAGTACCTAGCACAATGGGAAACCTGCTCTGTAACATAGGTGTTGTGTCTGTTACAGATAATAATAACCAGAGCAGAGTAGGAAGACATCATCTTTAAATGTGAGACAGTTAAAGAATAACGCCATCATCAGGCACAGTCAACACAGGTTCACGAAGGGAAAGTCCTGCTTAACTAATTTCATATCCTTCTATGATGAGGTCACTCACCCTGTGGATGAAGGGAAGCCAGTGGATATAGCTCTTTTGCATTTCCCTCACAGCGTCTTTCTAGACAAGTTGCCCAACTGTGCGATGAGCAGGTGCACTCAGTGAAGAACTGGCTGAAGGGCAAGGCTGAGGGTTTTAGTGAATGGGGTCACATCGGGCTGGTGATCCATTCACTATCAAGACAATATAGTTAGGATTTAGGGTTGTCCACAATTAGATCTGGGTTGTTCTGCTCAGGTCCTTGGCAATCCAATTTTCATTTCCAAACATTTCTAAAGGTCAATATTGGTGAAATCTTTTTGCTGAGCTGTGCATCTTCTTCACCTGTTACTGGAGATAAAGATCAGGGATTCATGAGGCGGTTATGGTATTAGAAGAATGCATAAATAATATCTAAAGAGTTAAATAACAGAGTTTTCATCTCCAGACACCGTGACACCTAGGAGTTTGACAAGGAGGACCTCCTGAAATTCACCAAGGAGAAGAACAAAGTTCTGCTCCAGAAAAGTAAACCCACCCATCAGCAAAGTCTATGAAGCATTTGGGTAAGTGGCAATTGATGGAAAGAAGCTGGGGTCATGACTGACAGCAGCTGAGTACAAGCCAACAGAGTGCTCCAATTATAGACAAGGCAAAGTGTTCTTGGCAACATCAAGGAAGGGCAGGGCCAGCAGATCAGGGGAGGGCTGAGCCTGCCTCTGTTGCATGGCTGAAGCTGGAATAGTGTCCAGTTTTAGATGCCTCAGTTCAAAAAGAACACCGAGGAACTAGACAGTGTCTAGCAAAGAGCCCTGAAGATGTTCAGGGGCTAGAGCACATGACATGCAAGCAGAGGCTGACAGACCCATGCTTCCATGGTGTATCAAAAAGAAGGCTCAGGGATGGTTAACAGCAGTCTGTGACTTCTTCAAGAAAGTTATAAAGATGACAGAGCCAAACTCTTTTTGATAGTGGTAGAATAGCAAGAAGCAAAAAAAAAAAAGACAAATTCTGGCCTTGGAGGCTCAAAACAGACATTAAGAAAATTCTCTTCACTGGGAAGGTGCTGCTGCCATGGAATGGCTTACCATGGGACACTGAAATCTCTGTCCTTGGAGATTTGCAAGTCTCAGCTACAGAAAGCCATGGATGACTTGATCTAGTACTGGCAATAATCCCACTTGGAGCAGGGGTTGGGACTAAATAACCTCCAGAGGTCCCTTCCAGCCAACACTGTGATTCCATCATTCTAGTATCTTTTCAGTTTGGTTTGGGGTTTTCAGTTTGCTTTTTCTCCTCTGGGCTCCTCTGGCTGACTTCTGGCCCTAATGAATCCTCTTCCACACCCTGCTCTTAAAATACTATGGCTTCACATTTCTGCAATACTTTTGAAATCCATAAAACTGACCACAGAATGAAAAAAAAAGTTTCCTTGCTCATTGACTCATCCTGTGTCTGTAAGTATTTCTCACAAATATCAACTGGACACAAATACAAAACAGAGGACCTAACTGGTGAGCCTGAGCAGACACTATCTTCAGCTTTGCAGGGTTTTATATATGCTGTATAAGCAACCAAAAATCACAGGTAATGTTTTTTATTTTATTCTGAAAGAGGGGCAGAAAGGAGAGAGAAAGGGTGGTAATGCAAACCAAACTCTCAAATGTCTTCCAAAGCTATTAAATTTAACACTGATATAGATTAAAGAAATAGTCAGATGGATTACACATATATATGGACCTTTATTTAGAAGAGACCTGAATCAGATCCTGGATGGGGCATATGGGTTTGACTTCCCAGAGACACAAGAAACAGGTACTTTGGTGGAATCCAGTAGTTGTCCCTCTTTCACATATGCAGATCATGATGTATTACAGTTTTAGAGGAAGCTCAAGCACATGTACTTTATTTAGCCTGTGTAAATGATATAAAATTAAGTCTTCCTCAAACACATCCATATGTGCAATTCATGTTTTACAGGATGTGTATTACTGTTATTATCTTGAAATATTCCTAGGAGAAAATTTAGCACGCTGAAAAACACTGTGGTTTTCATTTATTATGAAGCAAGAGGCTTTTCTGGAAAAGAAACTTCCTTTTAAATATAGATCCCTAATTGTCTGAGATACTCCTAATGGACCTCACTTTTAATTACCCTCCAGCCCCCCTAGCTTTGAGGTCAGTAATATTATTACCTAGCTCGAATTTATGAAAAGGTGAATGGCCTGAGAGACAATGATTCTCCTCAGGAACCCAAGAGCCTCTGTGGTCTCACTGTTCATGCTTAGCCAACTGTATCCTGTTGTACCGAGGCTCTGTTGAATCTTCCTTGGTTGCTCTTCTGATATTAACTTTGTTTTGGTTTTGCTTCCTTTTAAAATTACTAATATGTCCAGGTACCTTTTCCATGTGCTCATCATTCCTTTTTTTCCCCCAGGAAATGGTTCATCTTTTGCCTCATTCTCTGTCCAGTGAGAAGCCTTTTGGAACTGCCTTATCCCATGCAGGTCAGCCAAGCTTCAGCTTCTCCTGTGTTTTTCAGACTAGATGCTACTGTCACATTTTTACAGACTAGGAGACTTAAAAACAGGATCCCTGTGCCTTCAGGCTTCGATGTGATGTCTTTTCTCCATCTCCTACCAAACCAAGCTGCTGTAATGGAATTCAGCATCATGCAGGATCGGACATCTCTAGAAAGAGTTAAATCCTGTAGAAACACCATTAACATTCAGATTTAAGATGAGGGTAAACTCCTATAATTAAGGAAAAGGATGTATATATCCATAAATTTTAGTTTCCAATTCCAAACTCTCTGTTTCATTCAGCACAGAGTGCAACACTGAACAGGCTATCAGGGTCATATTTTAATGCTCCGAATTTCTCTATAGCCCCAGATAAGTAGTTACATTTGCCCATGCTATCTAATTTTCTAGCCATTCTTTTGATTTATAACTTCTTACCATTCAGACCTTTTCTTACGTAAAAGCTAGGAAAATCAGCAGTGACAAATAGCATAAGGGATAGCCATGACTCCTTTCTTGCACTGGGCATGAGTTCATCATCACTGGAAATTAGAAACTTTCTTTTTTTCCATTTGTGTATCTGTTTTTACTTAGTTTTCTCATAACAATGGCATTCCAAATTGTTCTCACATCTAAGTTTTAATACTGTGGTATATTCTTTTAAAATATAGACACTAGACCCAGGAAAATCTGGTCTGTGACTATTTAGACTCTGAGAAGGAATGATTTCAAATCCCCTTGGCTTTCTGTATTCTACTGAGCATAACTGTAGGAACTCACATTGGTCTACAAAATAAGAATCTGGATAGTGCAAAAGAATAAGAATGTAGGTGATGTAAAAGATCTCTGATTGGTATCTGGCTGGGCAACAGAAACTTAGATTTATATGTTAACACAAAGAATGTATAACTATCTCTAGAAATCCCTTCTTCAGCTGATTTTCTTTGGCAGTGGCCAGGGAAACAAACTGACTGCCTCATTTGCCATTGGAGGTGGTGGGAGTTCAAAATACAGGGAAGGAAAGCAGAAGGCAAAAAGAAATTAATAGTTCATTAGCAAAATTAGCCCTTTGTCTATAATTCCTTTGAAAACAGACAAATGTGATTTGGTTTTTTTTCTGATGCCTTCATACCCTGAAATGGATAGAAGTGCATGGTTTTGTTACCTTAAAAAGAAAAACCCTAAATGGGAGGACTAAAAATAGACAACGGTGACTGAGATGCAATAAAATACATTGAGTATTTGACAAACGTTATTATCATTGTGTTATCATCATTCAAAAAAATATAATAAAAATCCCACACACATTAAAATCAAACACTGACCTTATGATTACACATAGTTCTGAATCAAAATCAGCAGTTGGAATGCTCCAGATCTTTGTGAAAGTTCAATGTGGATTTAAAGCTTGTGATTTCCTGCTGTCTCTATAAAGAGACTCAGCCCAAGTTTTGGTTCCAGGCACTCTTGAACACTGTTTAAAATAAGTCTTTTGGGAATTTATTATATGGTATAAAGAAACAAACAATAAGAAAGCCATCTTCTAAACTTTATTTCATTTTTAATTCCACTGGCTATTCTGAATGACTCTAAGCAGATATAGGTAGACTTAATGGAGCCTCTTTTCACAGAATCACAGAATGATAGGAGGTGGAAGGAACCTCTGGAGATCATCGAGTGCAACACCCCTGCTAGAACAGAACCACCTAGAGCAAATTGTGCAGGATCACATCCAGGAGTGTTTGTAATATCTCCAGAGGTGGAGACTCCACAACCTCTCTGGGAAGCCTGAGCAAGTGCTCTGTTGCCCTCAGAGTAAAGAAGTTTCTCTTCATATTCGGATGGAATTTCCTGTGTTCCAGTTTCTACTGATTGCCCCTTGTCCTGTCGCTGGGCACCACTGAGACGAGTCTAACCTAATTCTCCAGAAATCCACCCTTTAAATATTTATAAGCATTGAACAGATTCCCTCTCATTCTTCTTCAGAAGAGACCCAACTCTCTCATCCTTTCTTCATAAAAGAGATGCTCCTGTCCCCTCATCATTCTAGTAGCCCTCCGCTGGACTCTCTCCAGTAGTTTCCTGTCTTTAACTAGTGAGCCCAGAACTAGACACAATATTCCAGATGTGGCCTCACCAGGGCAGAGCAGAGAGGAAGGATAACCTCCCTCACCCTGCTGGCCACTCTCCTTTATGTACCCCAGGATACTATTGGCCTTTTTGACTGCTGGCTCATGGAGAACTTGCTGTCCACCAGGACTTCCAGGTCCTTCTCTGCAGTGCTGCTTCCTAGCAGGCCAACCCCTAGCCTGTACTGGTGCCTGGGGTTATTGTTGTTGAGTAATATTGCTGTTGAATTTCACTAGGTTCCTCTTTGCCCAACTCTCCAGCCTGTCCAGGTCTCACTGAACGGCAATGCAGCCTTCTGCTGTGTCGCCACTCCTCCCAGTTTACTATCAACAATGAATTTTCTGAAGGTACACTTTGTCCCCTCATCCAGGTCACTGATAAATACGTTGAACAAGGCCAGAGCAAGCACTAACCCTTGGGGTACACAACTAGTTACAGGCCTCAAACTGTGGCCACTTATCACAGCCCTGTTTTACATGTGTAAAAGTAATATTTTGATGCTTAGATTGGTTTGATAAATTTTTAGCAGTGCAAATATATCAAAAGAAAACTGAAAACTGGGTCATATATTTGGTTACTTGAGGTGTATTAATTTGAGACATCAGGTGAATGGCCAGACATCAAAGTGACTCTGTTACAATAACATCACTTTTCATCTCCTTTTAGAATTATTTCTATTTCTACCCTATATCCCTTCATGTAACTACTCCCAAGGAAATTCAGTAAGATCTTCTGATTCCTTTTCTAGTCAACTAACATGACTTCTTCAGAGTACAGTAAAAGGTGATAAATGTTTTGTTGCCCCAGCTATGAGGATCTCAGGGCAGGCTGGATTATGGTTGCTTCTATCAAAGGAAAAGTGTAGTGATGTAACAGCATGCTGAGGAGAGCCCTGGAGAGCCAGATTTACTGCCCATTTAGCTCTTGGTGAGATGAGAGAGTCAGTGAAATCACTAGTGTTCACAGGAAGGACTACTGCCATCCCATACCATAGCTGCTGCTACTTATGCTTAGCAGCATGTCTCTCAATAAAAGCTGGCCATCCTGCCACTTCCTAAAGCCTGTTGCCCTAAATATTGTTTTCTTTGCCTAAAGCCTAACATTCCTGGTTTGCCAAGAGCCTGACAGTACTAGATTTGCTGAAAGAGTGCTTTAAAGACACAAGGAAACCTGTGTTCATACAACCAGCATAGCTCCTAGAGCATGAGTTTCCCCACTTGTCTGGGTGGAGCTAGGTAAGTCTATCTAACATCCATCACCAGTAGCTTTACTTTACTGGTAGCAAAAGTGCTTTGAAAAAATCATTGTGGTCCTACATTGGAAGATGTTGACCCAGCCTCCTGGCTCTTTTGACCAGAGGCCAGCAAAGGCTGTGCATGGTTTCAACAAGCTCCCTGTTATGCTGAAACACTGACTAGCTGCATAATAATCCATGCAAATTATGAACTCAGCAGTGACCATTTTCCCTCTAAAACTACTCCAAGAGCCCATAATTTCTCCTCTTTTGACTTTTCTCATATTTACTGTAACATTATAATTTCATCCAACAATTATGCAACCCTTTGGCAAACCTCACTCTTCTGCTCATTCTCCGTATTGACATGCCCCTGTTTGACTCACTGGCCATCTCTCAAATGCATGTTTCAGAGTCTTTATCATGCTTTATTTGAAGATGGAGATGTTTAAAAAACATATTCAAGATCAAGTCCTCTTACATCTCTTAGGCTGCAATAGGAGATCTATCATTTTCAAAGTCTCTTGAAGAGCAGCTAGAGTGTGCTACTTCAGTTTTCAGATTTGAGGCTAGAAAGCTGCAGGTTCTTGCTTAGCAGATCTCAGTCAAATCACCAGTAGACTTCAGTTAAAATATATATATTGACAAGGTCTGTTATAGAGCTACCAAAATGCAATGCAAATGCAAAACTATCTGAATCTGCTTATTTTGGCATCTCAACCTGCAAATCAAATCGTAATATGAAAGTGATCTTTTTGGATCTCCTGTCTTCCAGATTACATCTTTGCCATATGCTCACGACATACTCTAGCTCTCTGACACCTGAGAAGTACTCTGAATGCAGTTCCCTAATCTGGAAAAATTAATTGGAGGCTTATTTCCTGCTAGAGGAATGTCCTGGCTGTGTCTAAGATTATATCCTAGGAGGCTGTTGATTTGTGAGCAAGGTGGCAAGATGGGGGGCTTTTAGTTGTTCCCAGAAGCTGTGATGTTTATAGATTTTTGGGCTACCAGGGTTGATAAGATCTGAGGAGCTTCTCAACACAAGCTCCAGCTTGGAGCACCCCACCATCATTAGCAGCCCACCAGACTCATGACTGATTAATTGAAAGGATACTTTAACTGCACTGCCTTTTTCCTAAGCAGAGCTCTTACGCTTCTGTACAGTAAAGGAAGGGAAAAGTCTAAATTAGCAGAACTCTTCCTAAGCTTTTTGAGGTACAACTCTGACTAACTAAGCCTGTTTCACAGCTGCTTTTTCACTCTAATGACTGGGAAATAGCTATCTGTCATCCTTTGCATTTGTTTGTTTGTTAGTTGTTTTGGTTTTTTAATTTAGGGAAATATGCAGACTCTGAAAGAAACTCAGCTTATAAAAGGCAAGATGTCTACATGTGAGCTATTGCGCCTGCCTTACTTTCCTAGTCAATAGAGAGGAAGACATTTCCTCTCACCCTAACGCAAATATCTATGGTGAGTTAATTGAAGTGTTATTATTTCTCTCCATTCCGTATGTAGGCACTTCAGATTTCTATACTGTAGATGTATACTCTTAGGTGAGGTGAATCCTTCCTGTCTAAGTAATGCTTTGAGACAGTACAGTGTTATTTCTTATGACAACCTTCATGTTAATAGTTAGCTTGCTATGAGGTTCAACTACTTCCAGCCACATTCTTAAATTCTTTCTGCCCTCTTTTTTATATTTCATATTGCAGCCACTTTTAAAGATCTGTCAGTCTCTTGAGGGAACATGTATATTGATGATGATGAACCAATAAATGTATATTCCGTATTGGCCACACTAGGAGTCCATGAGCTTTGTGCTGAGAAGGAAAGCTACCACAGCATTCACCTCGTGGCAATTTAAAGTGATTACCTGTAGGCTGAAAATTATTCTGTCATTATTCCCTTGAAATAGAATAAAGTCTTCTTAAAATCACAGGTAATCTGTTCTTAAGGATCTGCAAGTAACAAAAAGCTGACAAAGTGAAATTCCCTCCCCCCTTCCCCAGATTCACCTTTGTTAAACCTTTGGATCTCTGTTACTTTCCTGATTATGAGGCTTATTTAAAAATGCCCTACTGTGTTATCTGTTTTTTTCAGATATCAATAGATGTGCTTGAGCATCCTTGGGGTTTAAATAGGTCTGAATAATGGAGAAATCAGTCCGATGTTAAAGCAAAAGGAGCTTACACTTACGGCAGTAGCAATAATGATGGTACAACATCACACAATGGCTCCTGGAAGCAGACAAATGTCAAAACAGCATGAAAAACTCCTCTTGCACACTGTTAAGACTGCCCAGAATTCTCCCAGAATAACATACACAATCATTTTGATGAATTCAAAGCTAATATCCATGACACTTCCTTCACAAGGACGGCTAGTTTCAGACAGGAACTAATTGCGCTGTCTTGTTTTAAAATAGAGAAATCATCTTTTGTTTTAGCATATTTCCTCTACGGTATTTTGCTGTTCTTGCCTGAAAACATGCTGTGTATAAAATGGTTGCGTGAAAGGGTTAGCAATCCGAGACACAGTAGTGGACATTGTTTGGTATATAACAGCACATTTAGTTGCCTGAGGGTGTGGATGGTGATATTTGGAGAACTAGCACACCTCAGTGGAAACTGTGTGTACTACAATGAACAACACTTTTTAATTAAATTTGTGCCCAGTCTTACCTTAACATTGTCTCCCATTTTCTTAGTTTCTAAGCTTTTGATGTGTTTCTTCTGCTTTGTTTTTGTCGTTGTTATTGCTTTTTTTAAGCTCCCTTGTTTTCCAGAATTCTCTATTTTCATGATAAGTGGAATTTTAAAACAGATTTCTTTTTAACTGAATAGGAAGAGCCTTTTTAGGAGGATATCTAAGACAATAGCACTGGTCTTTCTGCACAACCTGCACTTTACTCAGCAATCTTTCAAAAGCAATCACTTTTCCAGGAATACTGACAGTAGTTACAGAATTAATTTGCCAGAGCTGCCCAGCCCCTAGCACTCCAGATGAATTCAGTGAGAACTGTGGATGGCTACCACTTGTGTGACTCAGGCCTTGAGCTTATACTGGAAATAGACGTGAACCCTGATAGTCTGTTTAAACTGCTACAACAGACACTCTGCTTGGCAAGGCTGCTGCCTCCATTCTCAGGAGCCACTGCTGGTTCCAGGAAAGACTTCTGAATGAAATGGATAGGAAAGGCACACACCAAACAACCATGGGAACTAGGAGAAAGTCCCGTTTGTGACTGAAAATGTTGTTACTAGAAAAATACATTGAGCAGGCTTTATGTGCTATCACTGTACACTGGGTTATTAAAAAAAGGTGTGTAGGGGAGTACATATGTACTATGTTATGGGCAGATGATCTAAAAATAATGATGATGACAATAACAACACCACCGTAATAATAATATTAATCATTATAGTAATAATAATTATAATATAATAATAATTATTATAATGGTTTCCAGTACAAATTGAGTTATCCCCCCCTTTCAGTTTTCACAATGGGCAAAGAACATGTACAAAGAAATATTTCTTTTCTTCGAGGTTCATGCACACAATAACTATATGGGTAGTGGCTTTGCCAGCAAATGGGGTTGGTTTTTTTTTTGGTTGGTTGGTTTCGTTTATTGCTTGTTTGTTTTTCTTTTAGATCTGATCACTTTCCTCTGCTGTGTCTGGTTCCCAGTTCAATTTCAGCCTCAGTTAAGAATGTTCTATGAAGTCCTGAACAGCTATGTGCTTTCTTCACTTCCCACTGGAAGTCCCACAGAACTCTCCAACTTCACCTTCCCTCACAACCTACCATGTGACCTAACCCATATAAATTTCTGTTAGCATATACAGCAACTTAACAGGTCTAATGGATTAATTTTTTAATTGTCTCACCTTTAAGATTCTAATTTGCCAATTAAGGAATAAAAGGTGATTGGCAGGGCATTCCAGGGAATCTTGTACTGCTGCTCCTGGACCTGTTTTAGAGAGAAACACGAGACTGTGTGGCAGTGATGTTAGAGTACACATCTCATGGAGGTTCAGAAAAACCTCGTTTCTTAAGTTACAGAGGTACTTTTGAAAATTCAAACTGCAGTTAGTTCAACAGGGAACAGTCACTGGTGCGTGGGGTTTTACTGTTGGGATTTTTTGTTTATTTAAAAAAAAATTATTAATTAGGTAAGTCCTTTTCATGACTCCCCCTTACAAGTACAATGAGACCAATGACAGTAGGGAAGCCAGCCAGACAATGAGACTTGTAATGATACAGAATGATGTGTGAAATACAGATCATCTGCAGTATAACATGTAGGATCATGAGGTCAAATGCCTTTGCTTCCTCTAAAGTTTCAGTCCTTGCAAAACAGCCAGTACCTTTCTTTCCCTTTTTCTATAGTACAAATCCGTATTTTTCCTTCCAATTCGATCACCTTTAACACAATTCCAATTTTTAAATATTTAATACATTTCAATAGTTACAGTACACTGGGTCATAAAAATGGCCATAGTAAGACCAAACAGGTCTGCAGTTTTTTGTGCTTATGTAAATGACGACCAAAAATTACATATACCTTTGTCTGATACCTCTTCCTCTTTGGTTTTTGAGACATCAACAAATACACTCTTAAAAAAATCTGAAGAATGTGAAAGGAGTAAGTTTACTAAACATACTACATAAATACATGTAGTTTTCATTGCTGATTTCCAAAAACCAAAATAAAACATGGCCAATTCCCATCACCCAATTGTTCTCTTCAGTACAATGACTACTTGACTGTTTCATGTAGTAATAATTATTGACAAAGGGACAAAGCATGGAGCAGTCAGGTTTTGCCCCACTGTTAGTTCCCATAATTTGGAGCTGTGCTGTCTTTGAAATAGTAAAAGATATCCATAATAGATGTGATTTCTAAGATCTTCTGTAGGAGTTCTTTTCAAAAGCTGTATTGTTTCCATGGATGCCGCCGTATAATCTAATTATTCCTGATGGGTTGCGTATTGTACCATAGGATTCTTCAAAGGAAAGGGAAACAGCAAGGTAGATCATTTGAGCAAAAATCTTTTATTTGTTTAGGACAATGTTCCACAAAAGCTCTATCTGGGAAGGAAAAGAAATCTCTTCTGAGCCTCCTTTCTTTCAGAACTCAAGTTGCTATAATCATATAAAGCGGCTCTGTCTACTGTATGTTTTATCCTTTCCTTTCATTGGATGATAGAAGACATTTCAGCCCCATGTCGGGGTGGGGTTTTTTCCCACTGAAAAATTAAATCATTTATATTGTAAGATCTACTGTAGACAACCAGGGTAAAGCAACCCCAAGCAGTCAGAGAATACATGCCAGGCCCAACACCTGCAGCTTGTCAAAGGAATTATTCCACTCAACTCGGTTGGAATCTTTTCATGAGAAGATATACAGTGGTGCAAAGGAGTTGATATTTACATCCACCTCATTAAAGTGAATCAGTTTCCTATTATCACGGACTCCCAAGTTCCTAGACTATATGATGAATCTCACTTGGTCTGTGGTGTGTACAACTGCACTGGTTTTGACCTTGGCCATTGTGCTAACTAGTCCTATTGCATGTGCTGTTTCTCGGGACACCTTTGCACCTGCATAACTAGGCTCCAGCCAGCTTTTCCCAGCAAAGGGCCTGAAACTGTACTTTATTGTGTCAAATAACAATAACCTGAACACATGAGCATGCTCTTGTCTTGCTGTGAATGCATTTATAAACTAATGTTTCTATGACATGCATGTCTTCTAAACTACCTTATTGTAAGGAGAAGAGGGCTGTGTGGGAAGCTAATGAGTGGATAGAAAATTGCCCAGGCATAGCAAGTGGGAAAGGGATGGAAGCTCAGAACTGTCTCTCACCGAATGACAGAATCACAGAATGTTAGGAGTTGGAAGGGACCTTGAAAGATCACCTAGTCCAACCCCCCTGCCAGAGCATGATGACCTAGAGTAAATCACACAGGAACGCATCCAGGCGGGGTTTGAATGTCTCCAGAGAAGGAGACTCCCCAACCTCTCTGGGCAGCCTATGCCAGTGCTCCGTCACTCTCACAGTGAAAGTTCCTCCTTATATTCACATGGAACTTCCTGTGCTCCATCTTGCACCCGTTGCCCCTTGTCCTATCACTGGCCATCACTGAGAAGAGCTTGGTTCCGTCATCCTGACTCTCACCCTTTACACATTTATAAACATTGATAAGGTCACTCTCAGTCTCCTCTTCTCCAAGCTAAAGAGGCCCAGCTCCCTCGGCCTCTCCTCATAAGGAAGGTGTTTCACTCCCTTAATCATCTTGGTGGCCCTGAGCTGGATTCTTTCAAGGAGTTCTATGTCCTTGAACTGAGGGGCCCAGAACTGGACACAATATTCCAGGTGTGATCAACATCATCCACTCAAAACTATTGCCATTGGTACTACTCTTTGCACAGCTAGCTCCTGTGCTTTGGAGTTTAACCATCCTTTTATGCATATGTGAAAAGATTTTTCAATATTTAAATAGAATTTTCATTTTGCACAGTCTACAAGTAAGCTAAAGCTATACAGATTTTCCTTTACATTGCCTTTTCAGCAGCAGTTACTGTGTACAAAACTATTGCTCCTATACTATCACTGTTCCTGTGTGAGTCAACAGTTCTGCTGAAGCACTACTCAACTTTGTTTCCTTATGTAACATCTATCAACAGCGGATGATAGTTTGCATTTTTCCTTTTTTTTTTTTTTAACAGACAAGAACACTCTTGCATGGGTGTGTTGAAGAAGCACAGCATGACTGGGGAAAGATACTTGGAAATGCTTTGCAAAAGCTGCTTAAATATTTTGGAAAACAGGGTGCTTTGGATAAAGGCATTTTTTTATCAGGCACTGTTTGTTTGGCCCCTGACATAACATGTCTTAATGACATAGAATCAAGGAGTTTTTTATGTTGGAAGGAACTCCCTGTAGGACCTGAGGTCAAACCCCCTGTTCAAGGCAATGTCCAAGTTAAGCGAGGTTTCTCTGAGCTTTCTTCCTCCTGTTGGGTTTTATATCTCTACAGTTGGCAATTCCACACCCTCCCTCCACAACTCTACTGGTGCCTGACCCACTGTCATTGTGAAAAAAATTTCATTGCACCTAAGCTCTCATTTCCCTGCTTCTGCTAGTACCTGTTGCCCTTCTTCTGGGCACCTCTGGGAATAATTTATTTCAATCTTTACCTGTTAGTTATCTAGAGAGATCAATTAGATCTCCTGCTTGGCCTTCTCTGGGATGAACAAATATAGCTCTCTCAGCCTTTCTTCATACATCATGTACAAAAGCACAGGAGGAAAAAAGGTGACAGGAAGACTGACTTGATGTTGGCAGAGAACAAAAAAGCTGACGGAATCCTGAGGCAGCAAGAAAAGATGAGAGGAGAAGGAGAACATGAAGCAGAAAGCGTAATATGCAAAAGAGATCTTAGAAGTTGAAAAGCTAGGAAATGCATAGGAAATGGAGCGGCAGCTCTACCTTCATAGAGAAGGGCAAAGAGTGTCAGAAAAAGATGCTTCTGTATGTGAACTTGAAGCTGTATTTTGACTGAGAAGTTCATTCCTGCCTTAGGTAGAGGGGGCAAAGAAAAGCTTTTGAGGGAAAGATCTTTTATGAGGTAAGCTGACACGACCGTTGCAAAAAACAAATAAGCTCTGGAGCCTGCAAACCACCTGTTTTACTTGGGATTTCTACAGGTTTTCTCTCTTTGACCCTCATACATTTGCAATACTCTAGAAATCTGCACCATAGCTGCAGGACAACCAGCATTAAGTATCAGACTTGTCACCTTTGTTCCAGGGCAAGCACAACAAAGTTTTAAAGAATGATCATTTCTACATCACCCTTGTCTGGGACTTATTAAATTCATAGGTAATACTAAATCAGGAGGGGCTGCAAATGTATGGGAAGACAGTGATCGAATTTAAAGTGGTCTTGACATAATGGATAGTATTAGAAAACAGCAGGCTCCTAATTTTTCTAACCTCAAGACTATTCTCCCATTCTCTATTCTCCACCCCTGCACAAATTTTATGATAACCTAATTCTACTGGCTACCTCAATTGATCTTGGTATATTCTAAAGTGGAAGTACAATCAGACTTACAATTTCTGAATTTTACAGCCTCTGTTTTTCATTCTTTTCTCTTATTTTTTCATCTCTTCTCTACATAATTCATTCTTAGAACAAGTCATTCTCACCATACAGCTGTTATTGCTGTGATTTCCAAAGGGTACTTGGATGTGTTAATGTTTGTCCTTACTGGTGTGGATGAACAACAGTACCAACCACTAATATATCCAGGGTTGCCATAAAATAGCCAAAATAATTATTAGCTAAGTTCTTAATCGTCTACATTATTTGGTTATATTCATCACTATCTTAGCCAGAAAAGCAAAGAAATGTTTGAGGGAAACTACTGAAAACACAGTTGTATTACTCCATGCGCAACTATTTGATCAAAAGGTTGTTATGACCATCTGTGGAATTATTGCTGGATGAGTCCTGAGAAGGGTTTTTGTATGTTGGATACTGCCCAAACCTCTACCAGTATTGATACAGTTTATAAATTCTTGTTAATGCTATAGATACTTTGATAGTGTGCATCAAAGCATAACATAATCCTTTTGGCTAAACCAGGTATATAAATAATCATTAACAAATAATATATTGTTTTGTGTGAAAGCACTGATCACATGTTTGGTGATGCAAATATATTTCCTTTGCTCATTCTTGTTCTTCTTTTAGCAGAGCCAATATTTGAAGTAGATTTCCTTCCTACAGATGGCTGGAATAAACGCAATCCGCCGATGTGCAGCAGTCAGTTGGCTGGATGGACATGGGATACATCCTTCCCTGCTGTGGTAGGTTGGTTTCTTTTAGTTTCCTGTTTGAACTTCATTGGATTCTGGGTTCTATAGCAATGTACGGAGTTTAATAGATTGTGGTGGCTGGTCCTGGACAGAAGCCAAAATCCTACGCAGCCACTTGCTCCCACCCCATCCCTTTAGAAGGACACAGGCTCACGCACCAGTTATTTTTGCGGGGCAAATAGACTCATCTTGTGGAAATTACTATTTCAATGACAAATAATTGACAGCTGATAGCTTAAATATTTAATTAGGAACTCTGGTAGTGTGAAACAGAGACAATGACAAGACACATTTACACACTTGGGGAAAAGGCCTTTCTGCCCCATTTCCCAGGCTGAACCCTCTCCACCAGGGACCTCTTATATACTCAGTCCTGGTGCAGGCAGGGGCTGCAGCCAGGCTGTGGTTGTTCCTCTGTCCACTTCTTCCTCCTCACTTGGGTGCCTGGAGCACCTCTCCCCCATTCACTCATTATTCACTGGGCCATTTCTCACCCTTTTCCCCTCAGCCCTGGCTGCCAGGCAGTGCTTTGCCCTTTCTTAGCCAGGTTTTTCCTGAGGCACTGCCATGGTAGCTGTGGGGCTCAGCCCTGCCCTGTGCTAGGCAGGTTGGAGCTGGCTGGAACCGGCTGTGTCTGGCACTGGGCAGCCCCAGCCAGCCTCACAGAAGCCATACGGCAGCCTCTGGCACCTACACCTGGTACACAAAACTGAAGAAATTAGGATATTATTTTCGTATTATTTTCATATCCACAAAATAGCGGCCTAGTCCATACTGGTGGGAGAATTAACAGCCAACCACATCATCTTACCTGGTCAGCCATCCAGAGCAGCTCAACCCCAGTCAGTCAGCTAGAGCATCTCACCCTAGCTGGCCAGCAGCTAACCAGAGCAGCTCAACCCCAGCCACCTAGCCAGAGTCTCTCACACCAGCCAGCCATCCAGAGACTCTCAACTCCATCTAGTCAGCCAGAGACTTTCTCCAGATGGCCAGCCAGATGATCTTGCCCAGTCACTGAGGCAGAGCAGCTTGCCTCAGCCAGCCAGCTGGAACATCTAACCCGTCCAGCCAGCCAGAGGCTCTCTCTCTGGCTGGCCAGCCAGAGTCTCTTGCCAGGCCAGCCATCCAGAGCAGTGCTTCACATAGCACAGGATTATTGTGGGAAACCATGCACAAGCCCTATTAAAGTCTACATAGACAACAATGTTTGCTCTTATCTTCTCCAATGATTCCTCATATTTAGCACTGAAGCCAATCAGATTGGTCAAGCACCATTGCTTATCTTGCTCTCACTCATTTGCCCAGAAATGGCTTCCAAAAAGAATTTTTTCATTTTCCCAGCAACTGAAGTGAGGATGACATGTCTGTAGGTCCTTAAATTGTCCTTCATTTTTATCTGTAAGTGTAACATGTAACATTCTTCCCCAGTCTCTGGCATGAGGAATTCTGCTTTCCAGAGGCCCAGGGTCTGTACATTGCTGCTGCTTTCACCATGCCCCTCAAGATCTCCCACTGTCATGGTTTCTGTTAAGATCTCTGACAGGTTCTTCAGGAAGTTTTATTTCTCCATCACAAGCCTCTAGTATTTGTGTTGTGCAGTTACTTGGGTAAGTTAGAGATGCAAATAGCAAGCACTTGCACTGTTATAACCTCTCCCTGACACTGTTGAGGCAGTATTTCCCAAAGCCTTTGCAATATTTCCCCTTCAGTTTCCTCATATCGTTATTTTCATGCTGCCATTCTCATGGCCTTGTGCCTGTAAACCCCAACAGTGTTGTTAAGAGAAGTTTTCACGGGAAGCAACAACTCTTTGTGGTGCATGGGGATGGGACATGACAACAAGGACAAAACCTCCCCTTCGTTACTATGTTTTGTACATTTCAGTTTATGTTCTCAAAAAACTGCCACATCGTAGAAGAGTAGGTAAGATTTTTAGTTATTATTTAGTCTTTTTTAAATTATTTTATCACTATTTAATTCTTTATTTAATGTATTATAAGTCATTGAGTGGTTTTATTACTTAATTCATTATAAATTATTAGGTTTTAAATTTAATTTTTATTATCATTACTTAATTATCCCTGTCCAATAATCTACACTGTTGGAGCTTAAGAACTGATATACAGCACTTGTACCTGAACACCATATTCCTGTAAGCACCAGTAGTGTCATGAACAACCAAAAGCGAGGTCAAATGGGTCCTTACAAAAAGGACACAATACAGTACAGTCATGTCATCCTGCCAGACCCCCTTGGTGGGGGTGCCTCAGGGTCCCTGAGGACCAAGCCCTGCAACAGGTTGCCATGGCATCATGCTGTCTCAGGAGATGGAGGCAGAGCTCTGAGACCCTTTCACATTCCCTGCTCCCCCAGCAGTCCCCTAAGGCACCACCATGGCTCTCACCCCACCCTGCTCCTGTCCCCCAGCTGCACACACCCCTAGGCCACTGCAGGAGGCCCTTAAATAGGTGTGTACAGAACCCATCAGTCAGAAGGCACCTAACAATTGTCAGCCAGCCAATCTGGAGGTAGCTAACAGAGGCCCCATGAGGCTCTGGAACTGAAGAGGGTTTAACAAACATAAATGTTGCCAGAATGGGGTGAAATAAAATAAAAATAGTATACACAGAGAGAAACTACTGCCCAGAGGAACAAAATGGCTGTGGCAGGCAGCAGATGGACCCATGGTGGCTCCCTGTTGCTGGTGCTGGGCCTGAGAGCCCTGGCAGTGCTGAGCCCTGCAGAGCGGCACAGTGTAGGGTGTCAGCGGGCAGCTCTGGCAGCATTTAGGAGTAACCTCCTGCCTAACCAGGCATAGCTCTGCTGTCCCTTGTTGAGTAGCCTTGGGTGCCACTCTGGTCACAGGGATGATGTTTGGGTGAGAGAGGAAGGACAGGAACAGTGACTATTTCTCTCCTGCAGAGTTTTCTCTCTCTTTATTTTCCATCATAATTAAAATATTTTTGGGGAATTAACAGCATGCACTGGTGTTTCCCCCAGCAAACAAAGTAAAAGGTCTAGTTATTGGGTGATGTTATTATATTCCTATTCTAAAAGAGATCAAGCTCAGATCACAGAAACCCAGCCAGGGTTGCGTGGTGCTTCTAAATGGGTCAATCATGTCCACCTCCCAGCAGGGCTAGCTAGCCACGGTGCCGTGCCACATACACAGCTGCATTCATTCTGGAGCATACTTGGCTTGGCACTAGCTCAGGGGTCTCAACTTTTTATGTGAAGTATGGCCACACCATTGCGTGCCTCTGTACAACTGTCCCTTGTGAAACATGTACCAACCTCCAAAACAATCCACCTCATGCGCTTCTCTTGCGTTGAGCCTGAACAGGCCTTTCCCCTCTCCCTCATTGGCTCCTCCTGTGACTGCTGACTGAGGACATGGAGATATGCTTAAAACACATACATAAGGCCTTTTTGACTTATGCTTAAACAAGCTAATGCCACATATTGTTTTATCTTCTTTTATGCTCTTGGTGAGGGATAAGACTCTTAGGTAGTATAAACTGGTGCTACCAAAAGGAAAAAACTCAAGTGGTGGTGACAGTTTACACCAGCTGGCAATCCAAACCAGCTTTCTTACTGCTCTTCAGTAACTAGACCTTGTTAACTGCAACTGCCTATAATCCCTGTTCACTGTTAAATTCACTCTTTGATCTTCTCTATTTTACATGTTTGGATAATTGCTTCTTCAGTTTCTTCAGTTTTAATTCCCATGCAGATGAAACTCTGTATCAGACTGTGGTCTCCCTTATTTCTGTACCACTCCTCTGCTCTTTGAATTATCAAGTCATATGTACATTGCAGTATAGATTGGTAAAAAGGATCATTGTTGCTAAATAAAGATAAATCATTCTAGTAATTAATGCCTATATTCTTTTCAAGGTGATTAACTATTTAGGGTATTTCAGTTTTTCAACACCTTCTTTGCAGTGTCTTTAGGTATTCCTATTTGCATCTCCCCTTGGCAAATCATAGAATCATAGAATGGTCTGGGTTGGAAGGGACCCCATGGATCATAGAGCTCCAACCCCCCTGCCACAGGCAGGGCCACCAACCTCCAGGTCTGGATCTACACAAGGTTGCCCAGGGCCCCATCCAACCTGGCCTTGAACACTTCCAGGGACGGGGCACCCACTACTTCTCTGGGCAGCCTGTTCCAGCACCTCACCACTCTTTCTGTAAAAAACTTCCCCCTAATCTAAACCTTCCCTCCTTTAGCTTTAGTCCATTCCCCCTTGTCCTGCCATTATCTACCCTTTTAAAAAGTTTAAATCAGGCTACTTTGTTCTTTTTTAACCATCCACAATAAATAGAAATGCCATTTTTATAGTACCCTCACCCTGCAATAACCAAAGTTTGCATCTGGCCAGCTGACAACCACCAGAACTTGAAACATCCAACGAGCTAAGAAATAATTTTGAGTTTTCATATGCTTCTCAAATAGCTGAAGCAGCCCAGTGAACTGTTCTGCCCTGCTCAGTGGCCTCTCCTGACTTGTGCTTCTCAGTTGCAAGCTTCCAATCTTCAGCCTTAATCCTGATCCTACCTCCTACTTGCTCAGTCCCTACCACCCATTCTGGTTCTGCTCCTCACCCCTAGGTCCTGCCTCCTGCAATCCCAGGCAGTTTCTGCTCCCAACCAGCTGGTCTCAGAGGGGCAAAAGTATTGTATTGCACTTCAATTGCCTGGTTTCCTCAGCATCCTTTCATGCCAGATATTTGACTCTTCTCTGACGCAATCTTGGGTCACTTTCATTTCACCATCTGAGTCCTCCCTCCCCAGCCAGTTTTAACTGTTGAGCTCATCAGTTGGTGCATATCTTCCAGCCACAAGCCACTTTGCAAGACCGGCCCCAAATCCCTTTTCAATTTTGAACATCCAAGTTCATAGCTATTTCTGGTTCTAGCTTTGTAATAGAAAGAAGTGTTTCTGTATCACAGCAGAAGTGTCAAAACAGTGACTAAATATGTTATTTAGAATTGCTGTGTAGTAACTTTGGAGTTGTCATTATTTTATCAACTCTATCTATAACCTAACTCTCAAAGGCAAGCT
Source organism: Zapornia atra (assembly GCA_013400835.1). NCBI lineage: Eukaryota > Metazoa > Chordata > Aves > Gruiformes > Rallidae > Zapornia > Zapornia atra. The sequence goes on from VZTU01033787.1 coordinate 67,558, forward strand.
CTGATATGTTGAGTTATTATATTTTCCTGAATCAATTTATTGAAGTTTTTAAACAGGGGGCTGTGGCAAGATCAAACAGGAAAGCAACACATCCTTTCTATCTAGGATATTGCTACACATGCCTAAAAGACAAGATGTATCAGTCTCATTATCCAAGAACTTTCCCTCTTTGCAACTGTTCTGAGATGCTTAGTATCTTTGTGGTTAGAGAAGCCAAATTGCAAGACTTCAGCAAAAGATAAAGGTGTGACAGATAACCATGGAAAGCAACCTGGGGTACAGTCTGAAAGCAGTAGACTATTGCAAGATGCTGCATCTATTTATATGTCTGAAATCTTGTGGTGGTTTGACCCTGGCTGGAGGCCAGACACCCACTAAAGCTGCTCTATTGCTCCCCCTTTCAGCTGTATACAGTGTCTTCTTTATGTCTCCACCTACTCCAGCTTGGGGCCTCTCCATGAGCTGCAGGTGGGGTCTCGGCCTTTTCCATGGGCTGTGGGGGCCACCCGCTCCACCATGGGTTTCTCCACAGGCTGCAGGGGCAGCTTTCGCTCTGGCACCTGGGCACCTCCTCCCTCCCCCTTCGCTGGCCTTGGTGCCTGCACAGTTTCTTACATCTTCTCACTCCCTTCTCCGGCGGCAAAAAGCAGCTACTTGTGGGTTTTTTCCTCCTAAATGTGACTCCCAGAGGCGCTGTGACCATCACTGATGGGCTCGGCCTTGGTCAGCAGCAGGTCCAGCCTTGAGCCGGTTGGTGTTGGCTCTGTAGGGCCTGCAGAGATCTTCTGGCTGCTGCTTGCAGAAGCCACCCCTGCAGCTCCCCTCCTCCACCAGAACCCCACCACGCAAAACTACAGCACATCTATTGAAGATGGCCTTGGAAATGGCAAAGAATCACTGGTGAAGTTCAACCTATATAGATCACTACTATGGGTGCATCATGTTGCCTTCTGTGCTGCAAAGAACTTTGTAATGTCTCTAAAATCTCATCTGCCATAGATATTTTATGCCATATTGTTGTTCTAAGGCCTCTTGTATCCCATTTGTCATGGTTTCACAGATTCACAGAAGGGTAGGTGTTGGAAGAGACCTCTGGAGATCATCCAGTCCAACCCCCCTTCTACAGCAGGATCACCTAGAGCAGGCGGCACAGGATCATGTCCAGGTGGGTTTTGAGTGTCTCCACAGGAGGAGACTCTACAACCTCTCTGGGTAGGCTGTTCCAGTGCTCCGTTAACTTCAGACTAAAGAAGTTAAACACAGCAGTTAAACCACCTAAAAATAGTGCTCAGCTAGTTCTTAAGCTGAACCACATCCCAACCCACCCTCTATTTATATACTGGGCATAACATAATGTATGGCATATCCCTTTGGCCAGTTTGGGTCAGCTGTTCCCGGATGTTCCCCGCCTTCTCATTGTTAGGGCAGCTGAAAAGTCCTTGACTGCTTGGCAACAACTGAAAACATCAGTGTGTTATCAAGACTGCTCTCAACCTAGCTCCCAAACACAGTCCCTACTAGAAAGAAAATTATCTTAGCTGAAACCAGGACACATTATACAGACGTACGTTCAGGTGGGTCAGTTGAGGCCATGAGGTGAATGTGAAGTATCTAGAAATCTATGTAGCCACATTTTACACCAACCCTCAAGTTGCTTGCTTCTGTCCTTGTCCCTTTATCAGATGGTAGAATGGGGTGGCAGCTTCTATGTCAAATGACAGACAGGACATGCCACAACCATTAAGGTATATTGTTAAGGGTATGGCCACAGCACATGGCTGCAGCCATGGATAAAAATACAATACACTTCACTTACGGCTGCTGTCACAGCTTTTCTCTGTCTTTGGGACCCATGGATCAGGGTGTACTGGATTCCTGGTGTGCTGGGAACATGCCAGTTGTTCTGAACTCAACAATACTGTACTGTTGTACTGTCTTGTTACAGAGACAACAGAAAGCAAAATAATAGAGACCTGATGTCCCTGGAAATTTTGTAAATCTGTATCCAGTGGGATTGATCTTCAGCTTGGATTGCAAGGAAGGCAACATCACAAGGTTCTTGTTAGACTTCTTTCAAAAAGAGAAATGGCCATGTCCTCCACAGAAGCAGTCCACTAGGATGTCATCTCTTTCTTACAGCCTCTCATGCACTGTGCAGCAGACCCCTGTCATCCCACCTTGAAGCCACTGTTAGCCTTTAATGTGTGCGTGCTGTTCTGTCATTGCTTTGAGGGATAATTAACTTGATTCTTTACTGCATGCTTTTCTCTGTGCCAGACAGGTGTAAAGTATTACTGGATGACACAGGGAGTGGTAAATAACGAGTACATTTACATGTCCCGTGCCTAAGAGTGTCTTAAGTGTGGAGAACAAGAGCCGATGAGGCAGGTCTCATCTGCATGTAGCACACTAAGCACCCCTACAGGGGCTCAATAATCCAGCTATCGTAAAAACAAGAGTTGAGGATAGAGAAAGAATACATGAGATGAGAGTGTTGCAGAACTCAGAGTAATTGGTGGTTGAAGGGAAACTGTTACCAGTTTTACCAGGAGAAATTTTATTTGATCAATGCTACTGTCTTGGAGGGGGAGATGTGATAAGGGGATGAGGAACATATCTTGGAAAAATACGCCAGCTTTCCTCCTGTTTCTGATAAGCATTGCCTGTTCTGTTTTTTATATTAATAACACACCTTCTATACTGAAGGGTCATAAATTACTTCACATATGCTGTTCCAAAATTGGAATACATCCACCTTGAAAACACTTTGTCCAGGCTTCAGAATCTGACCAGGGAAAACATTTGGAGATACAACCTAACATGCAGAACACAGATCAGAGTTAGTTTATTCAAAGACAGATGGAAGTAATTCCTAAAAAAATAACAGAGTTCAGGAAGTGTTCAGTTTGAAGACTACAGTTGCCCTGAAAAAGCAGAGAGCATACTGGATTAAGCAGCAATAAAATGATTATTCTTTGAGCAGACAGAAGGTGGCAATTTCTTAGAGATTTTTTGTGTTAGTTTGCTGAGAGTTTCCAAAAGCTTTCCTGATACGCTTTTGGTAAATTTTTCATTTAAGAACATAAGGAGTTGCCATATTGGATCAGATTTTTGATCCATCTGCTCTGGTAGCCTGTCTACAACAGTAACTAGTACCAGACATGTCAGAAGAAGGTGCAAAAACCACACAGTTGACAGAGGTCATTTCATGTCTTCCCTAATAGGGCACAGTAAACAGATTTTTAAACCTTTACAATACTTCATCTGCATTAACTGTTATAATTCTGGATGTCTTTATTATCATTGCAAATGGTCAGTCATTTCACATACTGGTTAATTGTTGGCCAGAATGGCTGCCAGGGTTGGTATGTTTCAGAGCCCAAAAATACTGGAAAAATTATATTCTTTTTTAGTTTTACATTCATGGTCTTCTATTTTCATTAACTGACGTTAGTATCAGTCAATGTCTTACTGCACCACTCAATGTCTTATAAAAGGACTGTGGTGGTTTGACCCTGGCTGGAGGCCTGATGCCCACCAAAGCCGCTCTATCACTCCCCTTTTTGGCAGGACAGGAGAGAAAATGTATATTGAGAGGCTTAGGAGTTGAGATAAGGACAGGGAGAGATCATTCTGCAATCAGCATCACGGGCACAACAGACTCAACACTGAAGAAAGGAAATTCTCTAATGTATTTATTACACTGCACTGCACACCCAGTGACACCAGAGTTGGGTAACGAGAAGTGCAGCCAGCTCTTAAAGC
>VZTU01033787.1:71458-95455 GCA_013400835.1 Zapornia atra
CACGAACTTCTCCAAGGTGAGTCCTTTCCCACAGGGCTTCAGCTCTCTCTTGCTCATCTCTGTGTCTCTGTCTCTCTCCACAGGCATCTCCTCCCTCCTTGTTCTTCACTGACCTTGGTGCCTGCACAGTCTTCTATCTTCTCACTCCCTTCTCTGGTGGCAAAAAGCAGCTGCTTGTGTTTTTTCCTCCTAAATGTGATTCCCAGAGGAGCTGTGACCATCACTGATGGGCTTAGCCTTGGTCAGCGGTGGGTCCGGCCTTGAGCCGGCTGGTGTTTGCTCTGTGGGGCCTGCAGAGAGCTTCTGGCTGCTTCTTGCAGAAGCCACCCCTGCAGTCACCCTCCTCCACCACAACCCCACCACGCAAAACTACAACAAACACACAGAGTCTTTATCTTTCTTTTCTATCCCAGGTGTTACTGCATGTTCATTTCGCACACTCATCCCCTTTTTACCTTTCTAGAGTAGAAGACCCCAGTCCTTTCTGTCCCTGTTGTTGCAAGGCTTTTTTCTGTCTCTGCTAATTATCATCCTTTGTATTTATTCTAGCAGATTGTAGGAGGAGATCCACTCAACACAAAATGCAGCATAGGGAAAACACAGAGAAGACAAGAGCAGAGGTGTCACCTGAGAGTATAAGGCTTTGGTCTGCAGAAAGAGCTTGGGAAAAAGGAGTAGGACATGAGCTCAACTCTGTCCAGCAGAAAGTGGCAGAAAGAAGTCAAAGGTGAGCTGGAGAAGTGTCCAAGAACAGCTATACAGGGTATCCTAGCCTCTACTACTCCATCACCTGCTAAATTTTTAAAGAAAGGCTCAATGTTTTTGAAGGGGAGATGTAAGAAATGTTCGCTACTTTTTGTTTTCATAAAGACTTTGCACAAGTACAACCAAAGGACTGTGGAAACATCAACTACAAAAATCAATGACAAAGCACAAGAGAGAAGGAATTCCATTTTTATTTGTTATTTATTTGTTCATGGGTGAAAATGACACAAGTAAATGAAGATCCACAAAACATTAATTCATTCATTCAGAGGAAGGACTGTACAGTAAGTAAAGGATACTGGAGAACAGAAAGACCAAGGAAGGTTGTCTGTTGAAACCATTCTTTTGCCAGTACTATTCTAAATTTCCATTACTTTTAATTACTGGCTTTAATATATGCTAGCTGATTCCACTACAACACAGGGAAAGATACAGAAGATCTGCTTCAATCTCTTAGTGCATATTAACGGTACAGCTGGTATGTCTAGATTCAGGTTTTAGCATTAAACTGTGTTTAAAAAAATCTAGCTTAAATCTATCCCAGTTATTGGCAGGGTACTGAGATGGAGATTTTAGCACGATCCAGGAAGGTTATTAACACAGATACAGATAAAATCCATCACAAGAGCTTATACTATGGCTAGACAGTTGGTTTATAAAAGGTGTCAAACCTAAGGGTTTCAAAACTTCAAGAAGATGTATTTGCTTCTTAAACAAAATTTAAAGTTTAATAAAAAATTAATTTGCCTTTATTTTGTTGAAAAATGTTTCAATTTAATAACATTGAAAATCTTGTCTTTATTGATTCCATATTTTTCTTCTATTTACTTCTATAAATATATATATAAATATTTTTTCAATGTAATGAATAGTGTGCTTGTAACTGCTCATTTACTGAGCTGAAATTATAAATGAAGCTCAGTTTTATTCATGTTTTAATAACTGGTAAGACTTGTTTTGCCATTGCTCCCCGATTGGTGTAATCAGTTACCTGTAATTTTGTTAGCACTTTAATGTAAAGCTCCTTAAAAGAAAGTTTTAGAGAAACAATGCTGAAATAATGTGAAATATAATGTGCTGGAGGACTGTCACCAGTACTAGATGTCTATGCCTGTAGGTATCAGCAAGTAAGAAAAGAAGAGGGGGAGCCTGTGCGTGCATGAGAGAGAATGATGCCTAAAACACTGCACGCACACGCAATACTCCATTTGGAAAGTCATCTACAAGACTGCAAAGACAGGATAGGAAATGTCATAACCAAAGCTGCTACTGAAACCTTAATTTGGCACTTCAGTACTAGGAAAGCTGCATGATAGTCACCTGTGCAGTGCCTGGGGTTTTGTCTGCTTGTTTTAGTACTTGGCCTTTCTCAGTTCACAGCCTGCCTGAGACTGGCCAAATTCACTCCTGTTTGAGATCGTGCTGCTTCTTGTTGAGTATACGACATGAGACCTTTGTCATGGGCTCTTTTCAAACTCTCTCCTAAAACACAAAGCAATATTAATTTGTGTCTGGTTTTGTTTTTTGGGGTTTTTTTAATGCGCTAGTTCTTCCATCAGTTAGTGTTCACAGTAATTTGGAATCTGTTTAAAAAATATCCCCCTGAGCTGACAGGCAGAGGGGGTTTATGTGCATTTCGCAAGGGGTGAACTGAGTCACTGAAAGTTTCCACTAATTTTGGACTCTCCCAAGACTTTATTTTGTGGAGTATTTAACATTACGCAGCACATGTACCTAGACTTAAGCTTTCACTGACTTTATTTGTACTGCTAACTGCCGGGTACATTTCATCAAACAGGCAGACAGGAAACAGGAAAAACACAACCAGTGTGAAAAACTGAAAATACTAGGAAAAAAAAAAAATCTGGTTTAAAGTAGTCTTCTAGTCTTCCTCTGGACTTCCCTGCATGAAAGTGTTTCCCCTCAAATGCCCGGGAACAAAGTCATGCAACAGGACATGCTGGACAAGTTGAGTATCACGGAGAGTTTCCTGCCGTCGCTATAGTGTACATTCATTAATATCAGCATTCATGACAGGCTGCTGCAGTCAGGGGATGCTGCTGCAGCGTCAGGGATTTTGTTGGGAGGAAGGTACCGAATACAAAAGGTTAATTTTACTAATTAGTAGATGATAGATTAGGACCATGAATAGCTGCAGAGAACATCAATATGAACATTGAAGAATGTCCCTAGGGCCATTTAATCTAATTCAGGAGTCAGAGTAATAGCTGAAGTAAAGGAATGCCTGGCACCAAAATGAAGCAAAAGTCAATGAAGTGGAGCCAGCAGAGCTAAGGTCTGATGGGTTGTTTTGGTCCAGAGATTTAGAGTGATTGAACTGTAGACAGCAATAGATAATGGACTAGAGGATTTTAAAATATTAAACCAAAATACACCACAGGACAAATCTATGAGGGAATGCCACTAGATTTTGATGAAAAACTCTTGCGTAATTAGGGTACATAGCACGTTGTATAGATTATCTCTGGAGCACCATCCTGTCTGCCTTCAATCCATGTTTCGTTCTGTACTGATGGAGTCTGGTTGCATTTTGTTTTCATCAATCTGATTGGTATTGTGCCTTAATTTTGGCTTTCCTGCCATTGATCTTATTGCCTTTGCATCACACAGACATCTTTTTTTCAGGTTGAAGCCCAGTGGCCTAACAGTGAATGTGCCACTGCAGGGACTTTTATGACTGGTATAACCTCAGATTTGTCACTTTAGACAAAGGACCAAGAACACCTTTAACTGCGTTGTTATTATTTTGTGGGGGTGGCTCTACTTAATTCATATTCATTTTAAAATTTTAAAATATTGATTCAAATGATCTAGTGTAAGGAAAGATAAACATTTTATTTTACCAAACATTTCGTTTGCCTTTATGTAAATGAGATTTTGTTTGAGAAACTGTTACTTTTCTGCCTATTTCAAGAAATCAGTATTTTTTTCAGTATCAGCTATGTTTTATAGGTTCCAGATGTAAGGCTATGATTTTTAATACTTTTTTTCCCCCCTTATGCCTCTCTTCTAGTATAATGACCTTTCTTTGCCCCTACTAATTTTTCTTTCCTATTTTCTTGGTACTTCCGGTTTTTTTGGGCACAGAATTCGTGTATGAATTCTGATAAATTAGGAGCCAGTATTCCTGGCTCCATAATTCCTGTCCCATCATGAATCCAACTGGAGCAGAGAAGTCTTATCAGACCTATGTCTATGGAAACACATAAATGTTCTGATACGGCTTTTGATGTTCCTACAATAAAGATTGATGACCAATAATAGATTTCACCTACCAAAGCAATATTCAAAGTTGTTCACAACTTGAAGAAATAAAACCTCTGAGGAATAGATGTTCAAAAAATGTGTTTTTTCAGTATTTTTAAACTAATTAATTAAACCTAATGCAAACTGCCTAGATAAACAAAGTGTAGGTATGCACGTTATGTGCATACATATGTATGCATATATAACGCATATATAAATTGAGAGGGAAGAACAATTACAGAGTCAAAAGGTCTGAGAGTACAGCTGACAGTGCCTGGAAATACAACTCTGCGCCTTTGAGGATGGGCTTCTGCCCTCAATACGGTTTCACTTCCGTCTGGAGAAACCCTGTTTCTCTTTCTGGAGGGTGATGCTATTTACTGGCTCTTTTTCTGCCAAACAGCTGAAATAAAAGTCAGTAACTGACAGGCCTGTACTCCAGAAAGGGTGACGTTGGGTCTTGGGTGGCTGCTGGAGCAGTCCCGTCTTCACTAAACAGGGATCTGGGGAGAACTGTGAGTGCGGGAGCACTCTCCCAAAAATTAAATCAGGCTTCCCACGTTTGCTTGAAGGCTCAGCTATCAACTCAGCTGGTGTTCATCAGTACAGTTCTCTTTTTCCTCGCGTATTAGTTGAGTTGTTCTTGAAAAGACGTCGATGAGCACTGTTTTGTGTATGTTGTGCCTCTAACGGCTGCAGCTCTGAGCGACCTGATGGAGTGAAGGTGTCCCTGCTTGCTGCGGAGGGCTGGCCTAGCTGGCCTCTAAAGGTGCCTTCCAACCTAAATCGTTCTGTGATTCTGTGACGAGCTGCAAGCTAACACAAGGTGGCGAGGGAACGCACTAGCAGTCCCACCCCTCAAGGTCAGAGCCCGCCGCACCCAAAACATGTCACCGGACCGCGGGGGCATTCCCCGGCGCTCTGCTCTCATTCAAACGCCGAGCTGCACAAGGAGCCCGAAGGGGCTGGCACTCGTTACCGCCTGCTCCCTTTCAGAGAGTCCCGGCTGTCCGCGGCGGATTCCCCGCTGACAAGCTGCCGCAAGGAACCCACGGTCAGAGCCGGCCGCGCTACCCGACCCGTCGTCGCGGGGGGGAGCTCTCGCCACGACCCAGCCAGGCCCCGCCAGCCCCGCTCAGCACCGGCCCGGCCCCCTGAGCCCCGCCCTACAGGTGAGGCTGAGGTCGCACCCGGCAGCGGGTGCGCGCAGCCCGGACCGTTTCTCGGGCTGGGAGCGCTGTGGCAGCTACGCAGCGACTGCGGGAAAGGAGGGCAGGCCGCGGCATGCTGCTGGCGGCGGGCCTTCCCGGTACCTGCTGCGAGCGCCGGGCAGCCGCTGCCTTGCCCTATTAACGGCGTGCCCCAATACGCGCACACTTCACAGCCGCTGCCTTTCCTGCTGGCCGCTCGAGAGCCTGCATAATTACACCCGAGGCGCTTGATTGTATTTCGCTCTGAGGCGTGCTGCTTTTATTTTAAAACTTGAAAGGCATTTGTGTGCGGAAAGGTTTCCCTTTTCTTCAGGCTGCACACTCCTGTAACATCATCTCTACCTGCAGACTTGCTTCAGACATTCGCCCGGCCTATTTCCAGGGTTAGGAATGTATCCTGTAAGGGCAGATTGTGGCTGTGGGGTTGACACCGCACTGCCTGTGAGATGGAGCCGCCTGCCTGCCTGCCTCCGGAGTAGCACCTGTCGTGTCCTTGGGCAGTCCCTCAGACTCCGTATCTCCATGAAGCTGCCTCAGTTTAAATTAGAAGTGGCTGTAACTTAAGTGGATAATTTCAGCTTGGGGTCTGCAGCATTGAGCCAGGCAAGTGCAAACTCCTCATGCAGGCATGATGGCAAAAAAATACACGTATGTAAGTTGACCTTAATAGTCACACCCAAGTGATTTATGATGTACCTTTGGTGTAACTCTGCCATTCCAGCTTCTGGCTTGACTATCTAAGCAAATCAGAGTTAAGTGATAGGACTTAATGTATATGTATACATATAAGTATCTGTCTTTTCCACCCACTGTCCAATTCTGAGCAATTCAGCTAATAGGTTAACGATGCTTATCATTTTAGGCATGTTTTGTGGAGATAGGTAGTCTAATATAGGAGTCTGTACTAACCTACAGCTCAGGAACAGCTTGCAGCTGACATCTCTATGCCATCTTGCACAACAGAGAACCCACGCCTTGCAACGTTAATCTGTATAAGAGCAGGCTGTGCTGGTACTGCTCTTCTCATAAATAGTATTTGCTTGTATTTCCTACTTTGCATCTCTGAGAGAACTCAAAGACCTAAAAGCAGAGTAATCTTGTCAGAAGCAAGACTGCCACATCTCTTCTGGTTACCTCCAGATCAGGAACCCATATCTGACTCTAGGCACAACCTGAACTAAGGAAGGCAGGAGAGAGGTTAGCTCAGAAAAGAAGGAGAAAGTAAACAAGAGGAAAACATGTCACATCTTGCCAGTTGTCAAAGACTGCTGCCTCTGAGATCCAAAAAGTGAGAGTTGTTCGTTGGAAAAGGCTGTGACTCCTCTCACTTAGACAGACCATATATGAAAAATGCTTAGTTCTCTCTGTGAATGTAAAGCAAATCTAGATTAGCTCTGGTTATACATTTCTATGAGCAGGCATTGTGCTTAGTTGCAGCAGTCTCACCTGTTCTATGACACCACCTCGAGCGACTTAGAAAATTAAAGATTTAAGATTAAAGAAATAAAAGATTAAAGGATTTCAGGTTAAAATTAAAGAAAACTAGATGCAAAGAATATATTAAAATATGAAAGAAAAATAAAAGCTTTCAAAACACCAAACTGTTTTTCATGACTTAATGTGTTATGTCAAGACAGCACTGTACAGACAGCTACCCACAAGGATAATTTTTTTAAGAGTTCTTAACTGACTTGAAATTTCTTTTTCAAACACAATCTTAACCCCAGGTTTAAGTGAAAGTCAGCAACACTTGCCCTGCTATATCCTTTGAAAATTCAGGCCCTGTGGATTCTAGACCTTTTCAGAGAGAGGAATCAGCTCTACCCTGCTGCAGGACAGAGAGGAGACCCCCTTCTCGAGGGAGAAGGCAGATCCCATTCTCTGGGTCGGGGAATGGTCTGTCGTGTGTGGGTTGGCTCTGTGCTGCTACAGGACACGCCAAGTTCTCTGAGGTGCTTATGGCATTGTGGACTAATTCCTAGTGACTTTTTGTTACAAGTTTCACTCTGTCCTTCATTGGCTTTGCAAGGTCTAACTTCCCAGTAGCCTTGTAATTTCAGACTGTGCTGTACTAGAATATCCATAGCTAGAGAGCAGGGTCTGCCCACAGCAATGACAACTACAGAGCCTACCTTACACTAGCTTTGACTTGGTGCCGCCGTTACCTTTGCTGTCTGCAGGATGGCTTCTGGGTTTTAGTCAGTTCTACACAGAGACAAGGCTTGTGCAGCCACGCTGTCATCACCACCTTTTAAAACCCTGTAAGCCGTAACGCAGAAATGCCACAGGTAGGGTTGCGTCTTAAAGATCTGGGGTCCCACAGGCTTCTTAAAAACCACTGAGTAGATAGTGCCTTACTGCTCAGTGGAATTAATCTCTTACCCTTTCCGGCTCACCTGCCAGACAGTTGAACAGAGCAGCGTGCCCGGACTTTGAATCAGCTACCATGTATCCTACATCTTGCTCAGCCACCGTGTGGAACAGTCAGAACAGAACGGGAGTATTACAAGAGAGCTACAGGAGGCATGAGAGCAGAGAGTAGCAGGAGGCGTTAGGCAACACAGGAGGGAGCCAAGTGGCTTAGTTGATTTAGGAGAGCACAGAAGAAAATGGGAGCGCAGAGGTGGTTTGGGGGAGAAAAAAGAGAACCTGAGACTATTGCAACATCGGCGGTATGGTACAATAAGAGGATATCTATATGCTAGAAGATCAGGAACAACATAGAACAAAAAACAGGAAGAGGACAGGCCTTCTATGTCCTGCTACACACAGAACTGCTGTCTCGTGCAGATTGCCCATAACAGGGTACCAGTGTGGCACTTAGAAATACTCTGGTGACACTTGATCAAGAGACAAAGAACAGACTATTACCTGCTGCAAAGGCAACCTGTAGAGTACATCTCAGGTGGGTGGGAGTGTCCTTGGAAGCTAAACACAGACAATGCTTATTTGCATAAATGAAGTCTTACTAGATATGTGGATACTATGGATTTCATGCAAATGCTCTACCTCCTTCTTCCTGTTATTTTTGCTTAGACTGACAGCTTTGGTGTGACAGTCATTGCAGAGAGGATGGCAGCGTGCAAGGCCAGAGTACAAGGGTATCTGTGTGCTACAGGTACATTCTGGTAGAAACCTTTTTGTGACTTCTGCCTCATCAGGTGACTCATTGCCTATGTGCTCCAGTCACTAACTGCAGGCATAGGGGTGGCCTTTTAAATGGAGCACAGAAAGAGACTGTGGTTCCTCACGGGGACTGCTGAAGAAGCACTTCTTACCTGGGTTTTTGCAAGTGCTAGAACTTAAATACTGGAATGGTGTCTGGGGAAGAAATAGGGCTAGCTATTCCATGCTGCTTCTGAGACGCAAACTAACGTAATGTGCCATGTAGACATACCAGCTTGTATGGGATTAAACTGGAGCTGCCTGATACACCACCATATTCCACTGTGTGGACTTGTTCTGAGAATTATCCCTTAGCCCAATAAACACTGTGGCAGAATGACCACTGTCTCTAATGTGGGGAATGCTCTAAAATATTTGAAAACAGACTTTTAACTGGGATGCGCTGCTGCAGCCGTGATACTCCGTTGTCTTACTGCAGTTGAGGCAGAGACTCAGGCAGATGTGCTTCTGCTAGGGGAGTGGGGGCTGTTCCAGAGTTGTAGTTTCAGCTGCTGGTGGAAGGAGAGGAGATGAAGGGAATGGCAACTGAACCTGCAGAAAAAGCCCTTTAACTCTGCTCCCATTGCACACCCCTTCTTCCCCTGCAGTGCAGAAGGGAGCAAGGCTTAGCATAGCCACTGGGCCATGCTTTCTTCGCTACACCCATCTTCCTGTTCCTCAGCAGGTCTCTTTCCCATAGAATGATGTTTTTATGAAGATCATGTCTAGCAAAGTTCCTGCCTTTAACAAATATGCAGAGAAAGAAACTTAAGAAGAAAGCAGACACTGCCTGTCAATACATAATGCCTGTATCTCTGTTCAGCCTCAGCTGCCCAGCCTGCCACATGCAGACGGTTTCTGCTGCTCTGGCTGTTCCTGCAGGGGCAGAGCAAGGAGCACAACAGGCTCTGTACTCCTGTAGCCATGGCACAGCAGGAGCAGGTAGGGGCAAATCCAGAAGTGTGCTCGAACCCTGTGGTTCTCCATTTAAAATTCTCTCCTTGAATCCATGGATGTTGCAGGGTATTTTTTCACTCTCCCAGAATAGCCCTATAAATTCCTTTCCTTTCAGACCAGCTATTCCTTTGCAAGAAAGGGAAAGGCAAAGTAAGACATTTAGTGGCAAGTGAGGCAGATGACAAACTGTACCTGATGGCAGTTCTCAGGCACAAGTCAATCTAGCATATTCCCCCACCGGTCATCCCTGTACTGCTCCAGCAGTATCGCTTGGTTGGTTCTGTTGATAATGTGCCAGTAAATCCCACACAGTTCCTGAGTTTGTATGTGAGTACCAGAGGAGTAAGTCAGCACCTGAGGGCTTCTCATTTCATGCAAGACAAAATCTTGGCAGAGGCCGGTCCTTTTAGACTGCTGCTATCTAAGTGGGAGTAACTCCTGTTACTTTTTTTTCCCCCATCTTAAACACTGGTGTAGGTTAAAGGGGCACATATGAGCAAGTCTGTGTGGACGGGAGAAGAGGACTTTGTTCACCCAGTGGTTTTATATGTCCACAAGGTTCTCTGAAATCCTCAGAGATAAAGCATTGCACTCCTCAAATTGAACCACCACAGCACAGAGACTTATATTTCCTATGGTTTTCTGACTAATGAATAAGACATAAGATGTGGCCATGGGGTTTTTGTGTGGGGTTTTTTTTTTGTACTATCAATACCACAATTAAAGGCAAAGAAGCAGCTTTTGGGCGTGGGCTTATGATAGCTTGTGGTTGATTTGTTGTTCCCCTCCCCCACAAGGCTGTTTTTATGAAAGCGAGCCAAAAGTCCTCGGACAAGCCTGAGACCGCCAAAGGATGCGTCAGAGCTACAGCTCTGTTGTAGGCCCGGATCTCCTGGGCCTGCAAGCCAGACTTCGGAAGGGAATTAGTTAGGAGTGCCGCCCCTAGTGAAAGTCAGGTTGATGTAACCGCGGGCCGGAGTGTGGCAATCCAGCTTGCAATTGGATAAAGCCACCAGCGGAGGTCAGTGTCTCACAGTGACAGACCCTCCTCTTCCCTGCTCCGTGCAGGCTGTAGGGGCTCTGGCGAACGCAGCTGCCGGGCTCTGCCCGTGTCCTTGCCCACACCCGAGCTCTGCCACCACACGGGCCTCTCCCGGCTGAGGTCCCGCTCCGTTTACAGCGTGGCATTTTCTCCCGGTGCTGTTTCCCGGCTTTGGATAACGCCTGAACCTGGTGGCGTGACCGATCGTCGCGGCGGGAGAGGGATGCTCACTGACAGCGCGTACCCACCGGGGCAGGTGCTGCGCCGGGGTTCCCCGCCCCGCAGCATCGCCCCCGGCCCTGGGCGGTGCTGAGGAGCTGCGGTCCTCGGGGAACCGGGGAGGAAGCGCTTTTCGGGTGACAGAGTACGGAGCTCTGCGTAGAGCGAGTCATCTGAAGGTTTTTTATTGTCTGAGGAGGGAAATAGGCTCCTCCCGGGATGGTTGGCCGCACCGTGAGAGCTGCAAGTGCCCGTGTTACTCTCTGAATCGTAACTGAATCGTAGGGCAGACTGCTACTGAGACACACACCCCAAGTTTAGGTGAAAGAAATCCCACCCATAGTTTCAGGAACATGTGCATGAGCTGTTCAGCCTTGATACACACCTAAGTGCTTCTGGATCTCACAGAGGACAAAGCTTCCCAGCACCTGGTGCACCTTTAGGATCAAATGAAGATTTCAAGTGTCTCCAGAGTCAGGCAGCACACAATCATGGATGTTTCAGGTTGACTATATGCCCCTTGTGCTGTGACAGACCCCTTTGCATGGCATTCTTTATGCCAGACTAATTTCAGAAGGCTGTAGGCAAGGCAGTGTTGTAACACCAAAACCAAGCCAGACACCCAAGTCTTTGATTAGGACAGAAGATCACATGTGGTTGAAACTTAACTCATTTTTTTATTTTCCATCCTGTCTGCTCAGTGCCTACTAATAGTTGTTCAGCTTCCCCTGCACATGTTTGTGGCTGGCAAATCAGATGTGTCAGGCCCAGCTCCTGGGGACGCTGGACTTTCGGTTTCACCTCAGTGAAAGGGAGAAAAGTTCACGGGAGGAACCTCTGCTTTTGTACACACTAGAAGTGCAGTCAGCCCCCTCAAAGATTCGCAGCACCATACTAAGCTCTGTAAAGGTGTGTACAACCATCAGGGCCCTGAGCATGTTCCCAGCCACCCACAGTGGGGTCTGGCTGCCCGGCTGAGGGGCAGCTTTGCCAGTGCAGCTGCATTAGACACATGCAAACTCTCACAAGGCTTGGCAGAGCCCAGAGGAGAAGGAATTGAGTGACAGTGGCCATGTTTCATGTTTTCAGTAAGAGAATGGCTGAAAGAATTGGGCTGTTTAGTCTGGAGGGGAGACCTGTGATGAGAGACACTGCCACAAAAGAGGAAATTAGTCTCTTCTTCTAACAGGCTTGAAACACAAGTGGAACTAGAGTACTAGAAAAAAAAGTGTTTCTTGCGGCAAGCAAGGAGATGTGTTGGGATGTACTGCAGGGCTTTAAAAAGCCCAGTGCTCAAGCTTGAAAACCAGGTTAAACAAATGTCTGATAGGAATGGCTGTGACACATCTGATCCTGCCTGGGCCATCAGAGTGGCAACAGACCCTCTCAAAGTCCTCCTCAGCCTGTTCCTGTGATCCTCTGGTAAGTCATACATCATGTTTCACACTTCAGACTCTACTGACAGGAAAAAAAAATAATCAAGTTTTGTCTTTTTTTGTCTTTTTTTTTCCCTTAGGTGGGATGTCTTCTAAGGCTTAAACTTTTAAAAGTATTTATGCAATTTATCTCCTACCCAAGTTAGTGGGAATTCACCATCTCTCTGAGGATTAGTAGGAATTCTTCATTATATGCAGCCAAGGTATGTGTTTCCACACTTATTTCTAAAGGTTGTCTTTACCACAGCATGTACTAAGAACAAAACCAAAATCTTCCTTTCTATCCTCACCACATATACACATGTAGACCCCAAAGCAGTCAAAGAGACTGGGAAATAATATTATGAATAAAGTCTGTGTCATTCCTTTCTCTTCTATAACAGATGCCAGCCCTTCTGTTTAAGTATCCTTGGACCCGATGATCTCTCGAGGTCCCTTCCAACCCCTACGATTCTGTGATTCTGTGACACCTGTTGAGCAGGCTTGCGTGATGGCAAAGTCATAGGGCACGGACCTAGCACATGCACCTGATCTGACATCCACCACAGCTGCAGCATATGAGGATTGAGGTCATGGTTGCTCATTTTCTGATCACTTTTCTTGTCCTGTTCTGTACAGAAGTTGGTTAGGCATGGATTAGGTACAATAATCCTTCTTACTCATATACTTTAAAATCTTGGTTGTCACAGACACAAGATCCTGGCACTGCGGTGATGAAAAGTGAGACTCTTTACACTTTTCTATTCTTGTGCTTCCTTGCAGATCAGATATAAGGCAGCTCCTTCTAGGTGGCCAAGATTTAATGACTCCCTTCCATTGCAAAATGCTTACTCTTATTTTACTACTCTAGAAATATAAGATTCATAAAGAGTGTTCTCTGTATCCTATTTGCAGACAGGAGACAACCATTAACAATGGGGGGGAAAAAACCCAAAACCAAAAGAAAAAATGAGACTGGTGTTTAGTTGAAAGCTACCAGGCAAAGTGCCATTCATCCCAGCACAGAGTAAGCTGCTGTGCACGGGGATGGGAAACAGATTAGGAGGAGTTTGACAGGATGAATCACCTCCCTTGTGGGTAGAAGTCCAGAGTGTTTGATTGTCTTGAACCTAGTGACATGAGAATTACTTCATTTGTCCCTCTCTAATCAAAATAATCTTTATTAAGTTGATTTTTTTATTAATTGTCCTGGCCTCCTTGCAAAGTGCTGTGAACACCACTTCTACAAAATCCTAGATAAGAAATAGCTATTCTTTAGTTTTTTATTATATTTCTCATGCAAAGCAACAAGGCAAATGGGCAGAAAGGCCTCTGATTTGTGTCCAGGCTTTAGATTAGAGGTTACCTAAGCAACGCTAGCCTGGTCTTAGCCCTACAGTCCTCCTTGGAAAGCAACCTCTGTTAACGCTCAAGTCAAAACTGGGCTGATGTGTACACACAGGTTCAAGGAAGATCATGCTTTGGCTTCCTTCCTGACTTACAAGACTTTACACAACTGCATTGCCCACACTTCACTTGTGTTCATATTTGTGGCCTCTGATCACAGGCACAGGAGCAAAAAGACGCTGGGAAAAGGTAGGCAATTCTGTGATTTTCAGGGAGAGGTTAACCCAAATACATCGTTTATTGAGCGTGGCCTGGGTGGTGCAGCTATCACCCTGCCCAGTATCGGCATGCATTTTGTTTCCGATTCAGAGAAGCAACAACTGTATCTCCCTCCACTTGTTGTGCTTCCTCCCATCCCATGCCCTGCAGCCTCTGCGCTTCAGTTCTGGATGCCAGCCTCGCCTGTTCTCTCCCTGGGTTAACCTGTACCTGTGCTTGGGCCTCCCGATGGCAGGGCCTCCTAGGATATACCCTCACAGAAATACTAATGCAAGAACCACCGAGGTGAATTATACTGCAGTAAGTGAGACTTCCTGAAGTTTTCTCCCTAAACACTTGGTTTTTTGATGCAGTATTCCCTGTCACCCAAATGGTGCTGCTCTCAGACATGGTTGCAAACCTTCCCCAGGGGGAGCCTAGGCAGAAAACCTTAATGAACACTGTAAGATACCCTGTGACGATTTGGAAGAGCACTAAACAACTTCAGTGGAGACAAGTCTTCTCGAGTTGTTCAGAAGGAAACGTTTTCCCACAGTTCCTTGGGATCACAGGGTAATTCACCTTAATGGAGTGAAAGAGCCATGGGATATATCCCCAGAAATCCCAGCAAGTGCTGACACGGTAACTCGTGTAGCACTTTGCGGAGCGGCTGCCCTCACCAATTACCTAAATTAACTCAGTAAAGACTGCTCACACATAGAGAAAATCTTCCCTGACCTGATTTGTGAGGCCATTTAAATCATTCCTCAGGACCCACCTTTGCTAATATGCCTCTGTAAAATGAATTACTGAGACTAGGAGAAGAACGTATATACGTACCTTATCAATTTGTGATACCCTACAAATGACAGTGTGTTCGTTAGGACAGAACTGGCCGGCAGTGACTTCTCTTCCATGCACCAGGTGTGGGCTGGTAGTGACTTACACAAAATACTTTCCACTCGAAAAAACTTATCATTATTTTATAAAATTATATTGCCAGGTATAACAGCTCTTTGCAATTGAACAAAGACAAAGCCTATAGGCTAGAAAAGTGCCCCCTCGCTGTTAATAAAGTTGTATTACATGCATGCCATTTAATTAACCCACTTAATTTCATAAAGTTCTGTTCTGGTTTCGCTTCTACAGCGTGCATGCCAGAGAAACAAACTGGCAGGCTCCCAAATAGTAAATGAACACAGAATATTCCAAGGTTGGGCTCATGCCACCACCAAAGCAAGAACAGCCAAATCTGCAATAGAAATGTCTGCAAACTGCTGGAGGAGAAAAGCGATGCCAGAGCAAACCCCTTTAAACAAAGTCCCAGGCTCACACGTCCCACTGCAGGGCAGAGCAGCCCAGCTCTCTGGGTCACAATGTGGGAGGAAAAGAATACTCAGCTCTCTGGGAAAATAAATAGTAGGACATTTCATCAAATCTGTCTTTTCTTGCATGGAAAATTATTTTCTTCTAATACCGTTCTCAGAACAGCTGTATTTGTCAAAATCTTTTTTGTTATTTTGCTTCTGATTCACCCCGAAGTATACATCCAACATGGAAAAATTGAAATTGGAAAAATCAGAGCTTGGATAACTTATTTTTGGTCAAGTTAGAAACAACCAAAACCAGGAATTTACAGGGTAATTGTGAATAACCTTACCTAAAGTCGCCATGGCTGCTTCTACCAGTAACAGAATTCTTCTCCAGTAGCTTTTTAGTAAGGTTGGGTTTCATTTCCTTATTTTAAAACCCAAAATAATTAAGAACAACTTTTAGAGTGAATTTAGCTACACTTCCAGATTGAAGTGCACAAGGTAGTCTTTAGTGTTCCCTCTGAAAATAGCTATATGGGTATTAAAACACTTTTATACTGATTGTGAATTCAGATTGGAAATATGTGCTGGTTAAATTATGCTGTAATTAAATGCGCTAAATAGATATCGTACTAAATATACTATAACTAGGAAGATTGCACTGCTTTAATTATATTGATAGACTTAAAGAGTTGCATTTTTCTCTCACAAGAAAAGGATCGGCTCCATGTCCACATTCCATGATGTCAGCTGAGTAACCCCTGCAGATGCAAGGTACTGCCTACCGCTAAAAGCTACGCCAAGTCGCATCGCTTCAGATCTGCCAGGAACTAAAAGCATTCATGTGGATTGTTATCATGGCTCACTTGGCCCACAGTGACTTGTTAAGCCATGATAACTCAGTTGTGAATTTGGGCTTAACGGGCAGTGCTTCACAGTACTGTAACAAAGGGGCTGCAGCTCTGAGAGCATGTGGTTATGTTTTGCATCAACACAAGACCTAACAAAATAGTACCCTCACTGGGGTCTTAGGCCTGCAAGGCTGTAATAGGCAGCAAAAACTAATAAACAGTCAAATAAATGAGGACTCTAAGGAGAATCAGTACTGGTCAGGATACAGTTGGTGAGTAGCCTAGAATGCAGCAGTGTTCCTTGATGCTCACCTGAATCCAGAGAAAGATGCTTTTTGGTTGAGGAAGGTGCCCTCATTCAGGAATGCACTTATGCATGTACTTTAATTTGTCTAAAAATGCAAGCTTGAGCTTTAAACATATGCCTACATGTTTTCCTGCATGTGGACATTGATTCTAATTAGAGACTAAAAACCATGCAGGATAAACTCTTTTGAAAGCTATCAAGGTAGTCTTTGAGAAGGTAATTAAAATCTCAAAAACTAAGGAAGCATTTGGGTCATTATGTTTCAAGCTGAAAGTGGTAGCAGAAATATCTATTCAATGACAATGAAATCGTATTAATTAAACCCAAGGCCTTTTCTTAAAGTCACAATACAGTTTGCTTACTGTTTGCAGTGTTCATTGCGCTTTAACAGAGCTGGATAAATCTGACTAACCTTTTTAATTTTGGATCAGAGGAGCTGACAGAAGTGGAGCCCTGCCAGGGCTGGGAGAAGCTGGCTTTCCCTGTTGAACCTCACATTTACATTACCCTGCCTGCTCTAGACGGTGTAAGCAGATACACATGGGAAACACAGCATCAGCTCCAAGAATCTGCTCAGTCTTCTTGTTAGAGCTATAGCCTACTCGGATGCGTTCACATGTAGGGTGGACACTTATAGTCAATTACACTCATTTATTAGATGAGATACGCAGAGGAATGGGGTAATAGCAGAGTCATATGGCAGCAGACGTTTACCATCTGTTACCTGCCTTTAGCAACGAACCAGTTCTCACTGTGGACAGCAAAAAGGAGCAGCGAAAAAAATTAATGGGGCATACGTTTCTAAATTCCCAGCTGGGAATTTAATTCAGAATTCTCAGTTTACAGTTGCACCATTTTGTAAGCAAACTGAATTATCTTCTGACCTCTTACAACTGAAAATATTTACTAGCCAGCTCTTACTAGTTTCATTGAGTAATCTTCTGCAAGAAGCCTGTGCACAATGTGCCAGAAGCTATTCAGCTCATAGTTTAAGGGTGTAGATCTAGATAACGCAACTGATAGCAGCAGAACTGTGCAGAGTTAATTTTGGCTTTGCAAGAATTCATGTGTAAACACTTGAGATTTTTGCATTAAAAAATGTATCTGCAAAAATACCAGCTCCCTGAAACAGAACCGAGGAGAACATTGCATGGGGCAAGAGTCTCATGCAGCAGAAGTCAGGCTTCTAAATCTGAAACTGCAGTACTAGACCCCCTCCTTTCCAAGAGAAAATAAAAAAGTTGGGTCCTTAACAAATGGGAGCAATAAGGAGAGCTGTTTTCCTTTTTTCCATGAATCATACATACACGCTGAAAATGTGAATTCTTTTTGCGGTTGTTTGTTGTTGGGGTTTTTTTTAAAGCTGTATAAATGAAATCTGCCTTTTCAAATCTCAGGCCCTTATGCCTCTGTGCTGCAGCCAGCACAATTTGATTTACTTACAGAAACAATAGGTTCTGAGTCATTTAGTGAGAGCTTGTGAGACCCCTGACGTAACAAAATAAATACAGCGTCAGTACTGTATGGTACTGAGGGGTGTGGAGTGGGGGAAGGGCATATGCAAAACAGACCTCGACCATTTCAGCAGCAAACAAATGTTGGGGAAGCGAGGAAACTAATAGATTTCTGGGAATGATAAAAGAGGAATTTTGGGATTGGAGCTGCACGTGCCATCTCATTATCTACTGTCACCATTCCAAAAGCTTATAAACTAGATACTGAAACTCAGGCTACTTACTGACAGCTCACACTTTCCAGTTCCTCTTTCTAACCTCCAATAAAAACCCATTAAAAATACTCAGAAGTACACAGGCTCTAAAATTTTAATAGTAGCATCTGAAGTAACACCGTCTTTACCCTTTGAAACTCCATTATTTTTTAAAAAAAGAAAAATAAGAAACACTTTTAATCAACAAAAGAGATGGATTCATCCAGAAAATATGGATTTGAGTTAAAGTGTTTTGTAAATCTATTTGATAAAGTGAATGATACTAAAAGATTTTGTATCTCCCATGCTTTTAGCTTGATAATCTCAAGCCCATCTGTAAGCAACGATAAATTAATTCCTCAAAACTGATCACAAGAGAATGAAATTCCTAGTAATATGTTCATCTGCGGGCATGTGTGCATAAAATAAAATTATACTATTTCACATGCATTTGTACTTTTTTCTTCAATTCTTAGTGGTTTCGATCAAGTTGTCCTGGTGTAATTTCAGAATTAATATTTGGTGTTGCATTGATATAGTGGGGAGCTCTCAAATTGCCAAAACCATCATTCCCTCCATCCGGTATCACCAACAGGTGATCTAACAGTTCCATGAATTTGTGACCATAAGAAAGGACCCTAGAGTTCAGGCCCTGGAGTTTCCCATTTTTTGCTGTTTTTCTACAGAAATCAAGCCTTCTGTGGTCATATTCCCACTTTCCATGTACCTCTATATGTGGGCCCTCCCCGTTCATCAGTAGCCAGCCAGTGATTGCAACTTACAGAGAGGGCAACAATTACCTTCTGAAACAGCTGCGTGAACTCCTCCCTCCCAGCACACTCCAGCTTACCTGGGAAAGCCAAGAGGAAGCAAAGAGAGAGGCAAAGAGCCGGACCCTTCAGCAGCAGGAAAAGCACCCAGGTCGCTCATGTGTAGGACAAATATGCAGGAACTCAAGTTCCCCTGGTTCGGGTGCTTGTTGAGCAGCCAGTAGGTGTGTGTGCTGCTCCGTTTATTCCCAGTAACGCTTTCTAGAAACCAGTGCCTATCAGAGAAGATTAAGTACTGGACTGTCTGGTCTGCCTTTGTTTAGCTGCTGAGCGGTGGCTGTGGGCAGCGATCACATATTTTTTAGGGCATAACTCAGTCGTGGCGCTTCCCCTCTGGGTGGTTCTGCCCTGGGCTTCTCCAAGTGATGCTCTGCTCTTGCACAAGGCTGAGTAGAAAAATGTCTAGCAAGTGGACGTAGTATAAATTCACTAGGAGTAACCTAGCTGGTAGTACCTAGGGTTTATGTCCTTGAACTTGCTCTGGTTGTGGACTGGGAACAACAGGA
The DNA here is from genome assembly GCA_013400835.1 of Zapornia atra. Classification (NCBI taxonomy): domain Eukaryota; kingdom Metazoa; phylum Chordata; class Aves; order Gruiformes; family Rallidae; genus Zapornia; species Zapornia atra. The sequence goes on from VZTU01033787.1 coordinate 90,620, forward strand.
GGCATTGTATTGTGCGTGTTTACAGGCTGTGAAATCAATATGCTGCTGGAGGGGAATCTTCCACATCATTTATAAATAATGGCGGGAGCCACGCTCTCGGCAGCGTCGCCGCACAGGCAAAGTGCCTCCATTGACTTCTGCAGCCTTACGCATTTTGCTGCATGATTAATTCAACTCACTCCCCATCATGAACTGTCCACACCAAGAATTACCCAGAGAACTGGCTCTTGCAAAGAACTGCCATCCCAAATCATCCCTTCTAAAGAATGAATGTGTAAAAATACATCTAAATGTTAACTGGGGAACAAAAGAAATTACAAAATCCAGGTACTAACATCAGATAGCTTCTGAACCATCAGCATCTGCAGCCGACTGTCTAGGAACGTACACTCTCTGCTGATACAAAATGTCTATCTATGCTTCTTGGTGTTTCACAATACATGAGGTTTCCAATCCATCACACATCTCCTTCCCTAGCTTTCTATGTTGGTCTGCAGCATTGAAAAACGTCCCAACTTGCTGACCCTGAACTTTATTATTATAGCAAATTATGTCCTACAGCTGAACTCTGCTGAAAAGTCATTGTGTAGCTGATGCAAGAAATGAAACGTGTTGAAAGCATGGGTGTGGGCGCTTATACTGCAATATTACTTCAGTGGAGAACAAGAAGAGGAAGTACAGGTGATTGAAAATAGCCAAAAATCCTAGTCAGAATTATTGACAAAATGTATCAGACTTGTCAAAACCCAAAAAATCTGAAATGATAACAATACATTCAATTAATTACGCAGGTGTTTCGGTGAATGGAGTAAAATTGTATTTCAGTTGATGAATGAATGATAGATTTAGCTCAAAGTTATCAAAATCGCTAAGTCTTATGAAATATTTTTCCTAAGTAAGAGGGTTTAAGTGTGCCCATTTTTTCACCCAGTCCCATACGTACCAGCTGCTGTTGCCCAGATTTGCTTGTCTCCCGATTCTACTTGAAAATACTCAACCATCACCCGAATTACTAAATTGTTTTGTCTAATAAAAGTTTCTAGTTAATTGGAAACTACTTGACAAAAATTTTTAAAAAATGTTTATAGTTCCAGTCAAGGGTCTTACTAAACCTTTCTGTGTCGGTGAGTATATTGAATAAACTAAGCTTCAAGTCATGGATTCAGTTTCATAGAACTGTAGGGATTGGAAGGGACCTCCAGAGATCATTGAGTCCAACCCCCCCTGCCAAAGCAGGTTCCCTAGGACACATCACACAGGTAAAGTTGGACAACCTCAAGTTCTACTGTCAACTCAGCGAGACGCCTGCCTTCCCTTCACACCTGAAGTTCAGTTGTAAGCTATTCCAGCTTTTCTGACATGGTACAGAAGCTGCACTGGGCATGCTTACACGTCAGTAAGTTCGTACATATTCCCAATGTAAGCCAAACTGTTTGCCTTCTGATGAGTGGGAATTATCCAGATCCTGGAACTCCTATACATGAACTTTTGAACAAAGGTGATTTTAATTGGTGTGTGGCAAACCAGCTGTTTCAGCAATCTCTGCCCAAACACCACCACTCATTTCCTCACAGCAAGCCCTTTTGTGACTGAAGTTATTTTGACAGAATAGAGAGCAAGTTTTCCTGTTCATCTAGTGACCAGATAAACCACAACAAATGCGGAGCTGTGAAACACCACCAGCAGACAGCTCTCCTCCCGGCATATTCTTTCAACATTAAAAGACTGTTCTGCAGCGTGAAGAAAACAAGCCTATAAGATTCTGTGTCATCTCATTACATAGTCCTTTGTAGTATTGCTTCAGTGGCCAGAGACCATAGGCTGTAAGGTCTCTCTGCCTGTTCAACGGCTGTTACGTGTCTGCTCAGGTAGAGTCAATACTTGGTGAGGCCGCTCTGCCAAGGCAATGACTGGAGACTTCAGGAGTCTCCCACTGCAGCAGGAGGTGCCTACCTCCCAAACCTCTGCATGTCCAGCATACCAGTCTGGGCTCCTTGAGACCCCTATGCCTTAAGCATGCACTGTGCTTGCCTCCAACCAGCACCCGGGCATAACATTGACTTCTTCTCCCAACACGTATTGCCATTCTTACCCATTAGGTATTAGATGCCCCAGATTTCCCTCTGGTGCCCCACATTTCCTGCTGGTTTTCCAGTATTTACAAATCTACCCCACAAAGAGCTTAAATATTCCTTGCTTAATAAAAAGCACTTATGCAGAACTACTCAATCACTCAAGAACACTTTCTCTCTTAATAGACAACCCCACGGGTGTTGACGCCAGCCAGCAAAGGTCCACATTCCTCTTGCTCTGTTTCATGTTTTCTCACTTCTTTGTCACAATTAGTGCCTTTGGCTGGCAGGGCAGAACCGCACTTGGCCTCGTTTCATTCCTGGTTCTGACTCATCGTCTGGGAAAGCCTGTAAACATGAGAAATCGCCATTAAATGTGCAGATCGTATCAGTCTGGGAAATCAAGGAAGGCCTTGCTGGGTTAGGATGAATAACAAAGGGCACGGAGTTATATTTAGAAAGCAAACTCGCCTGTGTGATGAGTCGCATACTGCGCTTCAGGAGCAGCATCTCGGGCAAGCCTGTGAAGGAGCCAGTTCTCACAGGGCTCCGCCCAGAGCGAGCCAGCAAATGAGCAGCAAACCAAAGTATACACTCCCGGTCCTGGGTTACTCTCGGTGTTTATACCCTGACACAGAACCTAACTTGTTAAATTGGTTTATAGCGCTGTGAAATGCAAACCTAAAAAGAATATTTCATACTTTATTTGAGGCAGGAGTATTTTCTAACGCAGCAGTTTACCAGAGAGTGGAAGATGTGGGTGCATGCATGCAATATTTATAAGTTTTAGAGAGGCACACTCCATACAGTAGGAATGAATATAAATTTATTTTTTTAATCTTAATTCCTTACAGCACCTCCTCCTCTGTCTCTTTCATCTTTTGTTTTCTTCCTGTACATTTCGACCGCTGATCTCTCTTTACTTTTCCACGTTTTGCTTCTTTCTGCTCTTTCTGAGGTTCCAGGCAGTGTTTCTAGAAAGAAAATAGGGGGGAAAAAACCCCAAAATTAAAAGTAAAATTTGAAATAATTTTTTTAAAAAGGCAAAACACAAACCAAACCTCATCCCTACTCCTGTTATCTGGTGCTGATGATGCTATAAAGAATAAAAGCCTCCGAGTTCCTGCTGCTGCCAACAGCCCTGCTGCTGCCAGACGCCTGCGTGGGAGAGTCCGGTAGGAGCATCCCCTCGCCTTTCGATGCTCTTCCTCGCTGAATCTCCAGAAGATGTACCTGAGCGGTAAAACTCAGTCAAGCTGCCACCAATGACCGCGAGAGACCAAGAATGTGCCAGTAGAGACAAGCCCTGAGTGACAGCCTGCAAACATGGTGATCATAGGTAATGCACAGTGAATAATGCATGGCAGGTACTCACGTGTTTCCCCTGACAGCAGTCGCAGGCTGCATTTGTTAAAACCCTCCAGTCACACCAGTGACCTCCTTTTCCTGAAGTATCAAAAGGCAGGAACAAGCCGCCGGGTGTATGGTAATTAGATGCCGGGTTACCACTAGTGCCGTCACTGGGGTCCGCTTTACCGTGGCACGTGTCGGGGTGGGTACTCAATCCCAGAATCAGAAATCACAGAATTGCGGTTTTGAAGAGGTGGGCTTTATTTTCAGTCCGTGCAGGTGTGTGAAGGTGCGCACAGCAAGCAGCACAGCCGGACAACCGCTTTTCGTTACAGCGGGCTAGGTGCTTGATTAATTACCGGGGTAGGAATGCCATTGCTTTCCCTGATCGGGTATAAAAATAATTACAATAATAATGAAAATAACCCCAGGAAGCCTCGTATCGCGTTATCGGCAGGGAGAGAAAGCAGCGGGGCTGTTACTCCACGGACTGCACCTTTCCAAAGGCTGAACTGCCAGCCCGGGGCTGTGCCTGGGTGTGCGTGGCATGAGGGGCGGGATTTGCCCGAAATTCCTCGGTTTCAGGTTGTGCCATTGGTTTTCCTAGCAGACGATAGCGTTTTGGCAGGCGGTGGCGGTGGGTGCCTGGCCAGCGCTGCTGTCCCTGTGTGCGGAGCCCCGCGTAGCCGGGGCGCGCCGAACCCTCAGCCCCCCCGGTTGTGCCCGAGAAAGCGCGCAGTGGGTGAGCCCGCGCAGCCAGCGCGCTGTGCCAGCGCTGCCTCCTGAATGGTTTATCTTCACTCTGTTCCTCTCCTCCTCCTCTTCCCCACCCAGCCGTTTGGCTTGTGGGTGGGTTTTTTTGGGGGGTTGGGATTTTTTGGGAGCGATTTGTGGGGTTGGGTGGGTTTTTTCGGGGGGAGGGGGGAGTGTTGGTTGTTTTGGTGGGTTTTTTTGTCTGAGCCGTGCACAATGAAATGTGATTCAGAGTTCATTTCGCTGATCCTTCCTCCTTTGACCCAAAAGTGCTTTACGGGGGGCTACTTCCAGCTCGGCGGGGTCAGGTTTCAGTGTGAAAGGGCTGCATTCCCGCCGCCCGGCTTTCTCTTTGTGTTTGGTGGTGCCTGGTAAAATCAGTGGTGTACTTGGAAAGACTAATCCCATTCGCGGGGGGGAGGGGGATGTGGGATGGAGCGCGGGGAATGTTAAAAACCAAATTCAGCACATGTGGGTTGTTGTTTTTTTCCCCCATGGTTAATTCCCCTTTTCCATTCTCTGTATTAGTTTTTTTGCTGCCCTACACTCATTTCTTTCTGCCTTTGTTTTACTTCAGGTTTGATGCTACCTCCTGAGGTCTGAAATAAAGCGCATCTCTAAATCCCTTATATTCAAAAATCCCACTTCTTTTTTTTTTTTT